>JAJEJO010004800.1:429923-457832 GCA_020662805.1 Glaucomys volans
GCGCCCAACTCTACATTCTCTCTGCCCAACCTTCTCTCAAAATAGAATACTCAGTAGTCGAGGGTTCCCCCACATGAAAACATACCAACCCTAAATACTAAAATGAACCATTAGTAACAACAAACAGAAGTTGTTCCAGCTCTCTACCAAGGAGAGTTGCTTTGTAAGTACAGATGTGAATGATGTTGCCCTCCCTGAGTTTCTCCTCCAAGGTAGAAAGAAAATCAAGATGTAGGTTTCTCACACAATCCTGATCATGACTGAAGGAGATGCTGTATACTCAGACAATTACCTTTTCCATACTTTCTAGAATTACTTAGCTCCTCCCAACTATTTATCTGATTTAAAACAATAGCTAGACCCATGTCTAGCTATTACATTACTACTCTCTCAGAAAAAATTCTTGTAACTCATAAGAGGTAGCTAAAGGATTTGCACCTTAAAACTTTTCCTTTGGTTGCCCTTCAACCAGGAGTCAACTCTATCTAGCACATAGAAGACCACAGGAAGGAGAAGGATGCGACCCTTCCTCCAGCATGGTCATTTTCAGTCATTGTCATTGTCTCCTGTTTGGAGAAACCATTGGTTTATCATGGTGCCCCTTACAACCATGGGGAGGTGAACAGGAAATCACTCCCCAAACATGTTAGACATTTCCAATTCACTCTAATGGTCCCCTCATTTACTTAGAGAAGGCATTAATGTATGTCATATATCCTGCAGATTAAAGACACACATAAACACAAACGCATAAACATGCATGCACGCAAGTCACAATGTTATATTTTAAATATAAAATTCTCACTCTATACAAATGAAAACCCTTTCCAGTGCATACCAAAGACTTAGAAAGCATCTCTGATACAGTCCACTACTTTTCAACAGCCCACTACTTCTCAACTATCCCACAAATTTCTGTCATTTTTGTAAAATAAAATAAACTTCCATTTTTGTAAAATGAAATAAACTTTCAAAACTTTCAAACTTAAGTTTTACAAAACTTTTTTTAAAATGAAATGAAACTTTCTGATTCTCTCTGTAATATCATGATATGGCAGATGAATATGATGTGATTTTTTTTAAGACATAAAAATTATATCATTAAGGGAAAGTGGTTTTTTGTCACAATACATAAGCCACATTAACTGTGAAAGGAGCTTGGATATGGATTTAGGACTTGGGTTTAATCTTGATTATTCACATATTAATTATATCTAGTTTGCCACTTGGCTTTTTATATGCGAAAATAATAATTATAATTCATGATGTTTGTGAAAATTAAATGAAATAATGCATATGGATTAGCCAAGAGGTATGTTGGATGCTCAGTAAATGTTACTACCTTTCCCAATTTATCTGAGGTTTTGTACCCTAAATATAACTGCCATTAAACTTCCTGAAAGCAATAGATAAAAGCCAATCTTGACCACAAAATTTAAAATGGAAGTTCATTTCAAATATCAAATAAGAGGTAAAATTGTCCCTAGTTAATTTTACAGAGACAATTATTTCATTATTGTAGAGAAGGGGAAAACGAAGCATTCCTTCAAAGTTTGAGGGAGGTTTGCACCGTTTTGGATATCATGAACCTGAGAGAATAAGCAGGCTCCATCCTGCTCAGGGTGTGGCTTGAGGAAGGACCGAGATTCCCCAGCAAAATAAGGCAGGCAGACAGCGCATCCCCAAGAGCAGATCACTTCTACACCTTGAATCTGACTCTGTTAAATTCTCATAGTAATGCTAAACTGAGCCCAAACTAAAGAATCTCGTTCATTTATTTTCTAGGCTATCTTTCATTAAATCAAGGTAGTTGTTAGAAGTTTGAAGAAAGCCTTTGAATGAGTTGACCCATATAGAGTTTATTTTGCTGGGCATGTCCTACAGTTTTTCTATTTTGACAAAGGAAAGGTTGAAGCACTGTTTGGGTTCCTGAGAAGTAAACTTGAGAGGACAGAAATTTGCATGCACATAGTTCATTTGGGAGAATCCTTGGCATTAAGACCTTTGGGATAGTAAAAGAAGTAGGACTGGGCCCAGAGAAAAGGTGGGTGCTACTACAAAGTCTTCTCCCAATCTCATAGGGAGCTGTTTCTAGGGTTGTTTGAGAGCAGAGCTGTCGGAAATTGGGCAGAGGAACTGGCTTTTGTATTCTTCTATCAACCATTAGATTCAGTGCCCTCTGGGAAGGAGGAGTGACCCAGTTTTTGAGGAGATGGGAAACTCAGCTTTGCGTTCTTGGCCTTCAAAATTCCCAACAGCTGGGAGAATGAGAAATGCAGTCCTTGGAAGGCAAGACAGAGATGGGGCTATTTCCATGGTACACTTGACATTCCTTATTACAATTGCTCTTACCTATAGCTGACTTTGGAATTCTGACCACTCTTGTTATACTAAAGAAATAATCCCTAGTGGGTCTCTGGACCCTTGAGTCAAACATGGACCAAGACTTTGCTATTTATTTCTCAGAGGCTCCATGTCTAACATATCTCACAATGTTTATTTATTGCCTCTTCCCCACTGCATAGTCATTTAGTCAAATTCCCATAGATTCCTTTATGAAAATACTGGAGAAATTATTACCACACACTATTGACATGATCTTGCTATGTCCTTCAGGGGATCTGTTCTCTCCCTGAATGAGCTCTGGATTGGTAAACTAGCTCAGATCCAGAAAAGGGATAAGGGATTTTGAATTTTATTAGCCAAGTCATTGATCTTCTACTCTTGAATATTTTTTATTGGGGGTATTGAGTGATACCTTTGCTGACTTCCCATCTCTCTTGCTCCTAGAAATGCCACATTTTATTAACCATCTCCATAGAGAGCTCTCTGAATCTCAAAGTCTACCAGTCCAGCTTGTTTTTTCATTATATTATGTGTGCCTGACTTGCTTCTGACCTTTGAGTCATGTCCATTGTCCTCTATTATTTGAGAATCTCATTATTCCACCTGCTATTGGAGAGCCCAGTTTTGAAAGGGCATCTCCTATTGTCAACTCTGGCCTGTGGAGTACTATTAGCCACTAAGGACCTCACTATGATGTTCTTGCTTCTCCTGCCAAAGCATTCCCCATTGCTTTGATGGACCGAGTGTCCTCTGAGCCTTCTTTTAGAACAGCCATCAGGGGGACTTTCCAGTCTTCCATAGTACATCTGCTTCCCTGAGCCTTTTGATCCCCTCCTCACCATCTCTCCCTCAGTGTTGGAGAGTTATGGATATCCTAGGAGAGTTGTAGATAGCTCTCCCTCAGGCAAGTTTATTCTCTCTCTTTGGACAGCACATTGCAAATATATTTCAGAAAATTTAAAAGCAACCAAGATACAGAGGATCCTATATTTTCCAAAAAGTCCCCCAAGTTGTATGACTTTATACAAAAGAAACTTACATTCCTAACATAAAATGACATTGTGAGGAAAGCATTCTAAATTCAAATAATATAATAATTTATAAATCCAATATTAATTCAAAAATGGGATGAGGTAGAAGAGAAAAATATATGGGTCATACATATTTTTCCTATGATTTTCAAATTTTCAAGTATTTTTCTCTTTCTTTTACTCAATACAATAACAGGAAAAAAAATGTAGCCCTAAAACACTTTGCAGATGGAGCAACTAATGGATAGAACCATTTAGCCACCATCAGTCCATGGATGCCTTCTAGGGCACATATTTTCCAACAGAAACCCCCTCAACTGACTGTAAAGAGGAAGCATGAAAAATGGTGGACAGTAAGCATCTTCTTGAATTTTCCAAACATAGAAAAGGAGTTGATAGAGGCAAATCTTCATTGATAGTGACTGAGACAGTCATTCAAAATTGCAATTATTTTAATGCCACCCTGAACATTTCAGCATCTTCTTCTTGATGAATTTCCCCCCTACCCCAAAGCCTACCCTACTAGCACCACTAATCCTTCCCATATGCTGCAATGAGAATGTGAGTATAATGACTGGAAAGAAAGAAGGAGAAAGGCCAGTTTTACAAAGGCCAGCAACATCGAAGATGAGTCCTTCTGAGCTTGCTGAGTCATGGATAGCTCCTCTGTCAGCGAGCAACTCCACTGAGCAGCTTAAACCACTGGGACTGAAATGACCTCTTTGTTGCATATTTATTAATATATAGCCAAAGCAAATTAGATTTCATTGCTTTCTTGGGTCATAGAGATGTCCTTTTCCTTACCTTTATCCTGGAGACAGGCAAACACAATGGGGTCTGGGGACCTTCTGCATATTAATCAGAAACTATGAAATATTTGATAAGAACAATACATTTGTGCCTCATTGTACATTTTTTAAAGAAATCCAATCTATGTGCTTTTGAATCTTTACACGTAAATTATTTCTAAATGTTTTGTAAGATCTATTTGCCATCCAGAAGCTTAAGAGGTTTTAATTTACTTTATTAGGCTCTTTATTAAGACACACACAAAAGAAACTACAATTTACCAGGGGTACTCAAGCACAGACACCAAATTTTTCAGGTAGACTTGAAGACCCGACTCTCAATACAGAGTAAAATCTCATCCTTGTGGAAGATACGTAGAATTCCATCATGTTAATGTGTCGTGCTCAGTCCTGACGCATCCCTCCAATGGCTTCTGTGACATAATTGCTGGTTTTTCAATCACAGACTCTTTCCAGCTTCCAACCCCTGACCCCAAGCCCCAGAGGACTCCAGTTTTGCTGTTTGGGTTGCCACACACTCGTCCCTCACTTATTCCTGTTTGTCCCAGACTCTCTGTTTATATTTCCCTCTCTTTCTTTTCTTTTACCCCTTGAGGTTTTCTTATCTTTAAGTCCCTTTTAGTATTTTGCCTTTATTATGCTCAGGTCTTCAGACAACTACTCCGGACGTTTAGGATCATGTAATTCCACTTCCTATTTACAAAATGTTATAGGCATTATTGAAGGGAAGTTTCACCAAATTGATTGGAGTAGAGTGTCACCTCAGGGGTTTTGTTTGTTTGTTTGTTTGTTTTGTTTTGTTTTTGTACTGAGGATTGAAATCAGGAGCACTCTACCATTAAGCCACATCAGTTTTTAATTTGAGACAGTCTTTCTAAGTTGCCAAGGTTGGCCTTGAACTTGCCATCATCCTGCCTCAGCCTCTGAGTAGATGGGATTATGGGATTACAGATGGCTTCACTGGTCCTTAGTAGCAAGACAAAGCACTGAGACCTCCAAGTCCAGCCCCAAAGGCATGTCAATGGTTGTCCTTGTCCCTCTCAAAGAAGTCATTAGTCCTAGTCCTTCAGGAGTCCTATCTCTGTGTCCAAATACACCCAATTCTATAAGCAAATGCAATCTGAACTTTGTCTTTCATTTCTTTGTATTGGGTTAATGAGAAACCCTTTCAGAACTTTGCAGGGATCCTATCATGAGCTCCTCATGCACTTGGATGATGGCTTTTCCGGTGCACCCACAGCGGCCCATAGTCATTCCTTGCTCCCTCCATTCCACATTCTGTGCAGTATTTATAGTAGGCTTTTTAAGAATGCAAGTTTGATCATCTTGCTCATTTGCTTCCTTGAATGAAGCCCCAAGTCCAGCTGTCCTGCAACCCTCTCCCCTGTCCTTCATCTGCCCTCCTGTCCACCCTTCACCCCCATGCTTTCTCCCAAAAAGGGCCTGTACCCTTGCTCCCACTCCCCCGTAATCCATCTTCCCATCTCCCTCCCTCACTGCCTCTCCTCACTCTCCATCCCTTTGGTGGTTAATTGACCCCTACTCATCATCCTGCAGCTCTCAATTCAAGCAGAATTTCCTAGGAGGAATTTGCGTTCTTTTGTTAAATATCTTATTGTACAATATTCCAATAATTCAGACTTCTCACCTCAGTTTTAGTTATACATTATGTGATTTCAATCACAGGCATAAAAGGAAACAAGAATGTGAAAAGAAAGCCTACAGAATGGGAGAAAAGTCTTAAAATCAGCATACTATAGTGACACAGCACCATCAATGTTTATAGAAGCTCAATTCACAATAGCTAAACTATGGAGTCAACCTAGATGCCCTTCAACAGATGAATGGATAAGGAAAATGTGGTACATATACACAATAGAATATTACTCAGCCATAAAGAAGAATGACATCATGGCATTTGCTGGTAAATGGATGGAACTGGGGACTATCATGCTAAGTGAAATAAACCAGTCCCCACAAACCAAAGGCAGAATCTCTGTGCAGATGCTAACAAACAATAGGCAGTGGGGAGGTTAGAAGTTTTTTTAATTAGACAAAGGGGAGTGAAGGGAATGGAGGAATGGGAATGGGAAAGACAGTAGAATCAATCAGATATAGCTTTCCTGTGTTCATGTATGAATATAGGACCAGGGTAACTCCATATCATGTACAACTGAAGGAATGGGAAGTTATGCTCCATGTATGAATAATATGTCAAAACACATTCTATTGTCATGTAGAACTAAAAATAAAAATAAATAAATCACAGGCATTTGGCCCAACATATGGATGTCACTCAATAATTATTAGCTGATAGAATAAATGAACTTACAGAGGACCATTTATTACAGCATGCCCTGAAATCTCTTATTTTGCCATCAGCTGTTCCTGTATTCTCATTCATATGTTAATTAGATACAGGAAATATGATTTTCAGGTTTTACAGTTTAACTCTCACCTTGATGATGGTATTTTTTTATTTAACTGTCATGCTAACTTTATTTGTGATTGGTAAAAACTAGAAACAACTCAAAGTACATCAACAGGAGAACAGATAAGCAAATTGTGGTATTCTTGTACAATGGAACACTACTCGGCCACAAAAAGAATGGCAGCCATTGACAGGCTGTCATAAGACCCATTACTTTTATCTATTAGTTGTTCGTTCTAGATGACATTGGTTATAAATTGAGGATGTTGACATCCTTGCTTTAGATTTTTGTGTGGATTTTACTGTTTAGGACTGAATCCTCAACATTTAACTCATTTAAGTAATACTTAAATATCAAAATGGTCTTTTAAGTCTATCCTGTACACTTCAAATGTTTGCATTTTCAAATGAGCCACAGTGTCTGTACATCTTTATGGGGCATGTTATGGTAATCAAATTGATGAAGGTCTTAAAACGATATACACTGATGGCTGCCCTCCGACCTCACCCATGGACGGCACTGTCACAATATTGTCCAGAAATCTGAAACTTCTGCTCAGTGAAAGTCTGTGTGGAAAGGATGAGATGACCACTTACAGACTGGAAGAAAAACTTGCAAACAATTTACCTGACAAGGACTCACATCTGGACTATGGAAAGAAGTCTTGAAACTCAACAATAAGTATATAAACAAACCAGTTAAAAACTGGACAGAAGACATGGACACACATTTCACTGAAAAGAATAGAGATGGCAAATAAGCACACAAAAAGGTGTTTAGTATCGTTAGCCCCTGGAGAAATACAAATTAATACTGCATTGAGATCTCACTACACAGTGATCAGAATGACTGAAATAAAAAGCAGTTGACAAAGCCCAGCACAGTGGCACGTGCCTGTAGTCCCAGCAACTCAGGAGGCTAAGGCAGGAGGATCTAAGTTCAAAGCCAGCCTCAGCAATTTAGCAAGGCCCTAAGAAACTTAGCAAGACCCAGTGGCTAAATGAAATTTTAAAAAGGGCTGGGGATGTGGCTCAGTGGTTAAGCGACCCTGGGTTTAATCACCAAAAAAAAAGAAAAAGAAAAAAAATGCAGATAAGGATATAGAGAAACAATAGAAAGTCTGTCACTCATGCCCAGCTGCTAGAAGTATAAAATGGGAGAAATCCTCTAGAAAAGAGTTTGGCAATTGCTTTAAAAACTAAACAGACGTCTACCCTGCAACTCAGCAATTGCACCACCACATTTTTTATCCCAGAGAAATGTAAACTTGTTCACACAAAAACATGTACGCAGTGTTGATGACCACTTTATTTATAACAGCGAAATCTTGAATCAGTCCAGGTGTCCTTCAGCAAGAGAATGCTTTAAAACCTGTCATACACATGTACTACGGAACACTACTCAGAAATAAAAAGGAATTATGCCAGAACATAGACGAATCTTCAGGGAATTACATTGAGTGGGGAAGAACACATTCATAAAAGGTCACATATGGCAGAAGTCCTTTCATACAGCATTTTGAAATGACAAGATCTTAGAAATTAAGGATAGATTAGTGGTTTCCGGGAGTTAGGATGAGGCATGAGCAGAAAGGAGGGAAGTGGGGTGGTTATGACAGGCTAACACCAGGGATCTGTGTGACATTGGAACAGGTCAATGTCTTGCCCGTGATGAAGAACATAGAGACTTCTACAAGAGACCACGTGGTATAGAACAATAATGTACACACACACCAAGACAAGTGGAACTGAGGAAACCTGAAGAAGATTGGTGGATAGTGTTATTGTCAGTGTCCTGATTGTGATCTCAAACTAGTTTTACAAAATGCTGTCATTTGGAGAACAAGGTAAAGGGTGCAAGGGACATCTCTATACTGTTTCTTACAACTGCATGTGATCTGTATTTACCTCAATAAAACTTTCAGCTAAAAGTAATGTCAAAAAGTGTTTATCATTCTGTTGTTTCATTAACAGAGGAGCAACTTTGCACAATGCATTGGTAGCACTGGAGATAGACTGAATCCAAACTCTTCACAATCCTCCCTAGGATGGGCCATGTATTTCCTGTGCATAGAATCTTGCATGTAACAGACCCTCACATGTTAGTCGAATAAGACAATAAAAGAAGAAAGGAGGGAAGTGAAAAAGAGGAAGAAAGGGAAGAAGGAATTGGATCACTAAAACAAATCTTTACTAAATCTCTGGAAGATAATTTTTTGTGATCATAGAAATAAAAAGTGATGAAATATACCTTTGGCTGGCGTGAAAGAAACACCAGGCAGTTCTTGATTAAAATACCTTTCAAACACTGTAATTTAATAATCTATCAGTTGAAAGTCAGAGTAACTTGGTCCAATAAGATGCTTCCCATCTGCAAAAGTGTATTGTCTGAAATTTCCATTGGTGATATATATTAAAACATGTCTCAGGCTGTGGCAGGGCACTTGCCTAACCAATGGTCTCCTTTGACATAACTGCCACAATTATTCCACCTTCTGATTCTGATGGCAGGTCATTTGCTATTTTGATTGATTTTAATATACTATAATTACTTCTCAATCTATAAAGGTCATATGTATTTTTGTGAATTCCTAGATGCATTATCATTTTTGCTTTTATTGTAAATTATATCTTATTTTCAAGGTCATTATGGCTATTATAGAGGAATATTATTATTTCTTGTAAATCTATCATACAATACATCAACCTTGTCAAACTCTACATTCTAATAGATTATTGATTCTCCTTGAATTTTCCATGTAGATAATACTACTATCTGAAAATAAACTTTACCATTCCCATCTTAAAAAAAAACCAGATGGTTAAAGGTAACTTCACACTATTTTAAAAATGGGCATTTATACTTATTAAAATCTGCATACAGAGCAACGTAAAAATTCTACACATTCATAAGATAACATGATGTTTTGACATATGTATACAATTATAAAATATTTAGATCAGTTAAACATATCTATCTCCTCATTTATCATTTATTTTAAGTGAAAACTTTCCCCAAATCCTTTCTTCAAGCTTTTTAAAATGTAGAACACATTATTGCCATCTCTAGTCACCCTGTTACACAATAGCCCACCAGAACCTTCTCCTTTCTAGTTGAAACTTAGTCTCCATTGATTGACCTTTTCCCAGTTCTTTCTCACCACTGTGCTCCCTGACCTGTGATAACCACTTTCCGTTTTCAACTTCTGTGAGATCCCCTTTTTGGATTCCACATATAAATGAACTTGTCTTTTGGCGCCTGGCTTCTTTAATTTAACATAATGATCCCCAGTTCTATCCATGTTATAGTTTGGATATGAATATTCTGCCAAATACTCATGTTGAAGTCTTGGACCCCAATGTAGCAATATTCAGAGGTGGGGATTTGGGGAAGCCATTGGATCATGAGATCTTTAACTTCTCCAGTGCAATAATTAATCCAATTGATGGATTCATTATCGAAATTGACTATTGGGAGGTGGTAGAAACAGTGGGAAGTGGGATCTAGTTGAAAGCGTCCTCTTGGGGACTGTATTCTGTCCCTGGCCTTGTTCACTCTTTCTCTCTGCTTCCTGGCCACCATGAGATGAGCAACTCTGCTCCACAATATTTTCTCCACCATGATGCTTTCACTCACTAAAGGTCCATACCAATGAACCCAGCCAACTATAGACTTAAACCTCTGAAACCATGAACCAAAATAAACCTTTCTTATTCTAAGTTGTTTTTTCTCAGATATTTTGTCCCATGATGAAAAACTTACCAACACAATCCATGCCATTACAAATGACAGGATTTCATAAATTTGAACAGTATTCCACCATGTACGGGTATCACATTTTCTTTACCCATTCATCTGCTGATGGACACTTAGGTTGTTTGCAGTTCTTGGCTATTGTGAATAGTGTTGCAATGAACATTGGAGTGCAGATGTCTCTGTCATACTTATTTCATTTCCTTTGGATATATTCCCAGTAGTGGGATTCCTAGAACATATGGTAGTTCTATTTTTAGTTTTTTGAGGAACCTCCATCCTGTTTTCCATAAGGGTTGTAGTAATTCACATTCCCACCAATAGTGTGCAAAAGAGTGCCCTTTTCTTCTCATCCTCACCACTACTTATTATCTTTAGTCATTTTGATAATAGTTATTCTTACTGGAGGAAAGGAAGATCTCTTGGAAGATTTGATATGCATTTTTGTGATTGTTAGTGATGTGAGCATTAAAAAAGGTCATTCACCATGATCAAATAGGATTCTTCCCATTCAAGGATGGTTCAAATAAACAAATCAACAAATGTGATATACTGCATCAACAGAATGAAACACAAAAATCATAAGATCATTTGAACAGATGTAGAAAAAGCATTCAATGAAATCCAATATTCTCTCATGATAAAACACAGAAAAAATTAGGTTATGAAGGTATGAAGAAACATACCTCAATGTCATAAAGACCATATAGAATAAGTCAACAGATAACATTGTACTGAATGGGGGAAAGCTACACAGCACTCAGGAAAGAGAAAGAAATAAAGGGCATCCAAACTGGAAAAATTAAGACAAATTGTCATTGTTTGTAGATGACATCATCTTTTTCATAGAAAACCTCAAAGACACCACACACACACATAAAAGACACCATTGAAATGAATAAATGATTTTGGCAAGGATACAGGATACAATTTTAAAACACAAAAATCAGTAGCATTGCTATATGCCAGCAGTGAATTATACGAAATATAAATTAAGAATGCAATCCTACTTACAACAATTACAAAAATTAATTAATGAACTAATTAATTAATTAATAAACAAGCTAGCCTAGGAATACATTTAACCAAAGAGGCAAAAGAACATTATAATGAAAATTAATTTCTTTGAAGAACAACACACACACAAAAACAACCAAACAAACAAAAAAAAAGGAAAGACACTCCATGTTCATGTGTAGGAAGAATCAAATTGTTATAATATCCATACTACATAGAGGAATCTACAGATTCAATATAATACCTGTCAAAATGTTAATGGAATTCTTCAAAGAACTAGAAAAAGCAGTCATAAAATTCATATGAAACCACAAAAATAAAATAGAATAAAGCACATAGGCAAAGTCATCTTGAGCAGGAAGCATTATCTTACCTGACTTCAAAGTATAAAATAAAGCTGAAGTCATCAAAGTGGCATAACGTTAGCAAAAAAATGGACACATGAATTAATGTCATAAAGTAATGTCACAGAATAGAGAAACTAGAAGTAAACTGATGCATCTATAGTCACTAGTTTTTGACAAAGATTCTGAGAACGTGCACTAGAGTTAGGACAGCCTTTTCAAACAACAGTGTTGGGAAAAATTGAATAAGCACCTGCTGAAGAATGAAGAATGAAAACTGGCTTCTATCTCCTACTGGAGAGATCAAAAATGAAAATCACTCAAGGTGAATTAAAGAATTAAAATTTAAGAATGGAAACTATGAAACTACTAGAAGAAAACATAGGTAAAATGCAGGATGTTGGAATAGGCAAATATTTTTTTAGACAAGATCCCAGGCACAAATAGACAAATGGGATTATACCAAACTAGCAAACAAAGCAACCAACAAAATAAAGAGATATCCTATAGGAAAAAATATATACCACTATATATCTGAAAAGGGATTGATGGAAAGAATATATGAGGATTTCCAAAATCTCAATAATAAAAAATAACCCTATTTTGAAAATGGGCAGTGGCCCTGAATTGATATTTCTCAAGAAAAGAAATATAAATGGCCATGGGTACAGGAAAAAATGCTCAATGTCAGAAATCAGCATTTTTAAATCCCAACCTAGGACTGGACTCATGCTGATTGTGAACACATTTTCCTTCCCTTACACTTAATTTGTAATGTTGTGAAAATTTTCGTCTGATGGAATCTTAGATCATCCATAAATGGGGATAATCCCACCAACTTTGTAGGATTCGGATGAAGGTTAAATAATACAATGAGTCTGAATATCTGAAAAGCAATGCAAGCATACAGCTAATGCTTTGCATTCAGGAAATGCCAGAATGGGATTGGTGGGGTGGGGGGCAGAAAGATCAAAGGAAGAAGAGAAAGAGGAAGACTCTTTCTCTGACTCCTCACCCCTGGGGAGTAGAGGAGACCCCAGAGAGGAGGTTTCAGTGGTAGAAGTACCAGCCAGGCTACAAAGGGGCTCTGCAGCAGCTAGACAGGGGCTCTCAGGAGCAGGACATCCGGCAGGGATGCCAAGGGAATGCAGAGTGATGCTCTCAGAAGCTGGTTGCTTGCCTGGCGGTGTGCTCCTCAGGTAGATGGGACCTCTGCAGCTCCAGCACTCTTTGTAGCAGGTTTTTCAGCCTTACAACTTCAAATGCAGGGGAATGTCTTTCCAGGAGTTATGGGAGGTACAGAGCAGGTCTTCTGACATAAAAAGAAATAGTAACTGGAGAAATAAACCAATCAGAGATGAGAATCCTGAGGGTGGACTGCTTTACATGAACCTGAGTCACAGGGGATATGGAAGAGGAAGGAAGGTGGGCAAGGGGTCATTTCCGTATGAGATTCGAAGACAAGATAAAGATAAATTTCACTTAGCTACAGCTCCATGAAGTCTTCTCTGCTGCAGATGTGTGCATGTCTGTATGTGTGTGTGTGCCTGTAAATTTATAATTTACATAATAGTCATCTGTATCTGTTTTGGCTTTGCTAACTGTCTTAACATTTTCAGAAAGTGGTTGCAGCTGTTGATGTTACAGTTCAGATTTTCCTTCCCTCAATTAAAAGTAGGATGGTGAGGTTTAATTATACCACAGGGAGTTTTAATAGGGTATCACCAAAATTATCATGAGATCTCATTAGGTTTACCACAAAACTTTAAATATCTGTGATCGCACCTCTCATAGGTTAGAGTCTAGAATCACGCTTACAGAAATTCTGATATTTCACCAGACAGTAAATCAGCAGTGAGATCGTCGCACTTAATTACTTGAAAATGATTGACATCTTCTTTCCAGGTGTAGTTGCATGAAGTGAAATTTGACGGTGTGTCCTTCCGAGAGGCAAAAAATAATAATAAACGTAGCAGAAAACCTGACAGTAAGACTGCAACCATCCAAAATGAGGCAGAGAAAACATTGCTAATTAGCAACTCAGTAACGACATCTCACTGAAGGGCACCCTCAGAGCTGCACCTTTTTTGTTTTGTGTTTTGTTTGTTTGTTTGTTTGTGTGTTTTCACAGAACATCTGTAACCCTGTGGGTGCAGCCTGTCAAAATGAGGTTAAGGAAGTTGGCGATGGCATGCAATGATTACCACGTCGTGTCTGTAAATATTAAATGATCATAATGAAACTCTAAAGCAGTAGGGTGACATACACCAGGCCCAGGACAGGACTGAGTTTCTCAAGAGCCAAATAAGAGCCAAAGGGGAAAATGCCTGACCCTAGAGAAAAAGACATTGAAGGACAGGTTGTACCGTCACCATCCAGGAGAAGCTTGCAAGTCACACCACACGTCATGGCAGAAGAATCTGGTGGCCTGAATCAACCTTAGAGAACCCAATAGGAAATGGATTTAATAACTATCACCTGTGGCCCTGGTGGATGCTGCAAGCCCCTCTGTAATGAACCTAGCTCATATTGCATGGTACATCTTGTCCCAAGAAGCCAGCAGTCCATGACTTCACCCATAGCTCCAGTAGCATGAAAACCCACTTTTATTTTCACTATTGAATCTTTGCCAATTTCCTTTCATTGGACTGGCTTAGAGTGCTGATCCTTAAAGAAGAATCTAAGAAGTCAGAAGGCCCATGTTTCTCTTCAAAAGTCATCCTCATCACAGATAGAAACAGAGCCCTTACCAGGTCCTGCAGCAAGATCTAGCAAATGAATTTTATCAAATCCACTGGACTAGGGACTGCTACACTTTGGACTGTTTATGGCTGTGATCATGATTCCCTGGTTTGAAACGAAAAATTTAAGGATGACTTTCTTCTTTTTTCTCCTTACTTTTCGTTTCTTTTCCTTCATTTTTTCTCATATGAATTAATCTAAGGTAGATTTATCCACACAAGTGCTATAGCTTAATAAAATTTCTAATTCTGTTTTGTCAGGGAATTGCCACTCAGTGACAATTTTCAAGGTCTTCTGCATTTTTTATGTATTTTCTCTCTGGCAAATCCGATACATGCACACAGACACAGGCAGGCAGATGTGGGTACGCGTACACACTCACACACACACACACACACACACACACACATCTAGGATTCCCTAAAGGCCACCAAAGCAGAAAGAATCCTGACAGCGTTTTTTTCTCTTTGGTTTAATACTGATTGAGATATTTGCTTGGTCCTGGACTTAAAAGTACAATAAAGTACTTCTGTAGAACCCTTCTGGAATCATAATTTTACTAATAACTGAGAGAACTGTGTTTCTTTTCCTAGGTCCAGTAGTAATCTTGTTTTTGCAAGCACCTATGTTTTCTAGTCCCAATATCCCAGAAGGGTTCTAAATGTGCATTAGGGGGAGCACTAGGAGATTTATCCTAAAATAAGCTCTTGCTTTTATTTATATATTAACATTAAAATTTCTTGGATTTTTATATGTGATATTGCTTAAATATTCATAAGATGCAAATGGCCAATATCATGTACTCTCTTTAAAGCAGGTACTGGTAGGGCAGCGATTTAGGAAAGAATACAGAAAAAGGAGGCTGGAAAGACCAAAGAAAAACAGCTACATTTTTGCCAGGAACCAGATCCATGCTTCATGAGAACTGAGACACATTTACATTTGGCTTTTAATTTCTCCATCAATTTGGACCGTGTTTTTGTGAAAATGAGATAATATATGTGAAAGTACCTAGCCGAAATCTTGGGACATGGCAGACACCCAACAAATATAAGTTTTTACTACTATATTAAGCATCTTCTTGTCATAAGCAGAGTTTACTCAGTTGATAAAAAGTTAAAACTTAGTTGAGCCAATTAGAATAAAACATTTAAAACTGAGAACATACACTTAATGTTACCATAAAAATTCTAAACCTTACCATCATCCAAGAATATCATAGTCCTTGAATTCAATTCTGAAAAACCTAAGAATTTCCCACTTCCCATCCCTAATTCTCCCTAAGCTGTCATTCCAAATGGAGCCAGGTAAGTCTTTCGATTCTTATTTTTTCCAGGTTATCTTCCAATTGTTGACTAATAATTGTTAAGCCAATCCCATACATGATTTCTATTAGTGCACTCATGTTTATAAGGGAAACTTAATAAAGGAAAGAAGCAATTTGCTCATGTGAAAGTAAAATTCTACTTTAGAAGATAGATGTGCAATGTTTAGTTTTTCTACATAACATTCATTGGCTCCCAACAGATGTGGTTACAACCACATGTAGCTTGTTTGACATTGTTAGAGTGGGAACAATTGCTCAGTCATGAGAGGCTCTGTGCAGGCAGCTCTTAGGGAGGTTGTTATCCAACAGGTGAATGCCAGATTAAAAATGAAATTGAACCCAGGACCTTACTTCCAACCTGTGTCAGGGAACACTAAACACATATTAATTCATAAGCTCTACCAGTTTTTTTTAATAGTTGAAATATGTAGTAATGCTATAATTTACCTAGAAAACACACTCTCTTGAGTATAGATAGCACCCAGTTTACTGATTGCTTGGAGGATTAAAAGACCTACATAAGCATCAAGTGCTCTATAAGCATCACGTAAATGAGTGAGTGATCAAATAAATGAATGAATAAGAAAATTCATGGAAATCACCATAAACCTCAATGTAATGTCTATGCAAACAATTCATGTTTTGAATAGTTGCTTTTAAACCTTAATAGTTTCTAGGTACTTTTTCCATCCCCAACTCTTCTTTTATAAAAATAGTTGTTAGCTATTTATGTTCCTGAACTGTAAAGAGACAACATTCATTCTCACTGTGAGGTGACAAGCAAATGTCTCCATCTGCCAAAGATGTACTCCATTCCTCATCCATTTATCAGCCAAGTATGCTATTTAGCAAAGGCATTTGGAGAGCTCTAATATTGGATCTATTGTATACTTATATATATTATATATTTATGTATATTATATTGTTTTACTATACTAGAAACTCCCATCTTGTTAAGCCAAATCTCCACCCATTCTGTTTAATCCTGGTGTGTGTTTTTTAAGGTCATTCTTTAGAGGTCTGTCTCTAGATATAATCATATATATATAAAAAAATTCAATAGCTCATAAACAAAATACTGAATATGTATACATATACATATATATATATATAGTACAGCACTACCAACTCACCATTTTTTAAATTTTTCAGTGTTTTCAGGAAGTCATTTTTTCATTTCCATTCATTTATTCTGCTTCCAACCAAGCCAGTCTTAAGCGAACAATCATTTAGAGATTATATAGAAACTCTTCTAATTACTATGGGAAGAAAAACAAAGGCAAAGTCTTTTGTTCACAAATATATGAACAAAATCTGTATGAAGCACTTCCAATATAGCTTTTGTTTATGACACTAATTTTACATATACACTGTGCCATATCAAGCAAAATACTCATTTTTCATATCAACTAAATTGAGACCCCAATATCATAGACAATATTTTCAAAAATTATTTCCATGACTAAGAAAGAAAATCCCAGATCTCAATCCAGACACCCAGTTTCATTGGCTACAGCAAAACACGCTGCTCCTGAGCATCCCATGGAGCGCTTTGTCCACGAAGCCCATTTCTGTCCTATTTGCAGTGATTTAAAGTCATTAGCCATTAATGATGATTTGTGTTGAACAAGAATCCGATCATGCCACAGGCTGTCATAGTTGGTACTAATTAACAGCTTTGATAGCCACAGCAAGTTCAGACATTGAAGAATCTGACCAAGACCTGCCCGTTGGTGGGAAGTTGTCCTTCCAATCCCTTTCCCTCCTGGGAAGGAAACTTTGGTATCTGGAAGTCTGTCCACATCTCTGATAATTTTCACAAGACAAGGATTAATTTTAAAGTAAATGAGAGAAAGAAGAGTAAGGGGGTTGCTCCTAATTCAAGACTGTGATTCAAGGAACTGTTATCCAAGAAACTGACTATTTAGTTTAATCAAAAGCAGATTAAATATGTCACCGGGAGCATAACTCTAATGTCTGATTATTAATAGTCAGTACTGGCAATAATAATAACATACCTTGACGTCCACAGTAGGCAAATGCCCTGTAGATTAATCAATGAGTAAAGATGAAAGCCCTGTACAAATTAGAAGTGCTAACATTTTCATGAATAATAAATAATTGATTCCTATGGCTCCATAGAGAAAACAATTTACCTGAAGAATTTTTATCTCTCATTCCAATTTATAACTCTTCTTGACATTTTATTCTGATATTCAAAATCATGTCAGAGCAGATGAACTATTATAGGAAAAGTTGTATTAATTTTACCCAAAACATATTGCTTTTGATTTTTTATGAATAGGTAATTTTGTTTTTCATAAATACATAATGAACTCTGGGGTTTTTTTGTGTGTTTTTTTGTTTTTGTTTTTGTGGTCCATGACTGAAAAGGGACTTTGAATACGTAAGAGACAGCTACAAGGATGTCAATCTCTTGTTGTTTATATCTGTACAGTCAACACATTGGAAATGTTCTGAAGCTTTTTTTTTTTTTTCTTTTTACATTTAACAAAGTCTGTCACCCACACAATTTTGACAAGATTCACCACTGGCCCACCCTTTATATTGCTAGTCTTCCATCTTTACAAAGGCAGTAATGAAGCACGTGGTTGAAGTCAGAAGTGAGACATTTGGTTAGAGACATGGAACCAACCTGTTTGGCCCTTGCAGTTACACTGGTCTAACCAAAGAGGAGGGGGGAATGCAAACCATAGCATCATTTTAGACTTCTCTTGGGTCATTATTGTGAAAGTGGAAATGGCACCTCTGTTTTATTTTCTCAAAGTGAGAAATGATTATGAATCTATGACATTTGGGGGGTTTCACTTGAAGGCAGTTTGGGGGCATAATGGAGATCACACTTCCAAGAACTCTTTCTCTACTGGTCACTCAGAACTTATTCTACTCCATCAAAACAAGAAATTTTCTTTCTAGTAGCACATGATTTCAGGATGAAATGTGATGGACTGTCCAGATTTGGCCATTTGGGGGACGTTTCAAAAAGTACCATAACAAAGGAGGTGGCAAGCACCAACCAGCTGGTCAGATGATGCATTTATACTTTGAGACGAATATTCCTTAGTGAAAGGATCTATTAAAATCATCTTGTTGGTTGTGATAGTTTGGATCTTAAATATTGCCCAAATTCTAGAGTGTGCTTAGATCCCAGCCTGTGGTGATGTTGGAAGGTTGTAGAAGCTTTAAGAAGTAGAGTCTGGTGGGAGGGTTAGGTCATTGAGGGGATGTGCCCTGGAAGGGAATATTGGAACGAACCTCAGTCCCTTCCTCTCTTTTGTTTCCCAGCTGCTATAAGGTAAGCAGCCTCTTCCACAAGGTACCTCTGCCATAATGTTCTGCCTTGGCACAGGTCCAAAAGTAATTATATCAATAAAACATAGACTTAAACCTCCAAAACTGTGAGCCAACACAAACCTTCCCTCTTTATAAATTGATTATCTCAAGAATTTTGTTACAGTAATAGAAAGTGGAATAAAACAATGGTCAAAGTAGATCCAATGTAATGTAGAGACTGAAAGCAGCCAACCTTCTACACTGACATTTCAATAGGTGAAGAATCTGTTTTGTTTTGTTTTTCTTTCCTGTTCATGTATAGAAAAGTCAGGCTTCTAGAAGATTATTTCTGAATAGCACTGCCCTTAGGCAGAAAATTAATCTTTGGAAATTTATGTTGATGGATCTATGATTTCAAGTCATCACTTTTGAAAATATCTAGTTGATGTCTGTTAGGTACCAAGTGATATGATTACTGCTGGGAAGACTGAAATGGAAGGACACAATGCTCTCAAGAAGCTCAATTAGGAGGAAGAGATGGTGAAATAGCCAGCAATTACCAGTCACTCAGTTCTTACAATGATAGAAACCTAAGTAATTAAACAAATGGATACTTACCACAACTAGAATTTATGTTAAAACGTCTGACCTTGTTTCCATACAAGCTACTCAATAAAATGCGTCTGATTGGTATTAAATTAATTTTTAATAGAGCACACAAAAAATATTGATGTTTAAAAGGGATCTTTTTTAGTTTCCTTTTTAAATTTCTCACATAATTACTGCTGTACATAGTTTTCTGAGTTGCACAAAGTATTTTTTGGTCTATGTTCATGTTCTGCTAAAGGCAGTGAATACAGCATCTATTAACTTGTGCATACTGGGTGCAAGGCACAGCATTTCTTAAAGCTGTGGCCCCATGGGCACCATAATCCTGAAGCCCTAAGAAAGAATAAAAGAAACAGAAATATCCATCATATCCTCTGCATCACAAAACAATGCCTGGGATTCAAAGGGAAATGTGCACCCTTTCTTCCTTATTTCTTAAGTGTCTGTTTTTTATTGTATTTTTTTAGGTATACATAATATTAGGATTCACTTTGACATAATAATAATAGCATGGAATAGAATTTGTTCTGATTCAGTCCCTAGTACTTCTCCCTTCCCTCCCTTCCTCTTTCCCTCCTTTCCCATTCCTCTACCGTACTGATCTTCCTATACTTACAGTTTGTTTTTAATTAGTGTCTTATGGATATGCATGATGGTGAGATTTATCATCATGGTGAATTCACTATGTGGTATATTCATTTATGTGCATCAGAAAAATTACATCAGATTCATTCCAATGTCTTTCTGTATCCCTTCTCTTCTCCCTTCCCTTTATTCCCCTTTGTCTACTCCACTGATCTGTCTTCTAAATTTTTTTAACCCCCTGCCTTGGTTTGGATTAGCTTCCACATATCAGATAAAACATTCAAGCTTTAATTTTGGGGGACCGGCTTATTTTACTTTGCATTTTAGTCCCAGTTCCATCCATTTACTGGCAATTGCTATAATTTCATCCTTCTTTGTGGCTGTGTAATAATATTCTATTATGTATATATATCACATTTTCTTTTTCCATTTATTATTGAAGGGCCCCTAGGTTGGCTTCATAGCTTAGCTATTGTGAATTGTACTGCTATAAACATTCATGTGGCTATGTCATTGTAGTATTTTGATTTTAAATCTTTTGGATATATACTGTGGAGTGGGATAGCTGGAACATGTGATGGTTCCATACCTACTGTTTTGAGGAATCTCCATACAGCTTTCCAGAGTGGTTGCACCAATTTGCAGTCCCACCAGCAATGTATGAGTGTGCCTTTTCCCCCACATCCTTGTCAACATTTATTGTTACTTATATTCTTTATAATTGCCATTTTGATTGGAGTGATATAAAATCTGTCATTTTAATTTGCTTTCCCCTAATTGATAGAAATGTTGAACATTTTTTTATGTATGTGTTGACCATTTATATTTCTTTTGAGAAGTGTTCATTTAGTTCTTTTGCCTATTTATTGATTGGGTTATTTGGGTTGCTTTTTTTTGTGGTATTAAGTTTTTTGAGTTCTTTATACATCCTGGATATTCATGCTGTATCTGAGGGGCAGGTGGCAAAGACTTTCTCCCATTCTCTAGGCTCTCTCTTCACTTAATTGTGTCCTTTAACATGCAACCCTTTCTCTAATGAGGATAACACCAACTCACAGTTTATTTGAAGAATTAAAAAGCAAACCAGGGTGTGCTATATAGTATAGACTCTCCAAGGGCTCAATAAATAAATGGGTAAATAAAAGATAATACATGGAATTTATGATAAACTTTAAAGCAATGTCTGTGCAAATTGTTAATATTTTGGATGGTTGCTTTTAATCCTTATTAATTTCTAGACACTTCTGTCATATAAAATTCTATATTTTGAAGTTATATAATTACTCTCCTGCACTACAGACAATAACATTTATTCTCTAAATGGAGGTGAGAAGAAATGTCTTCATATAATAAAGAAGAACTCTATACGTCCATCAACTTATAAGTGAAATCTAAATCATTAATCTAAGGCAAGTGGAGTCTCCAAGATGCTCCATTACAGTAAAATATGAAACAGAATAGCATTACAAAGGTACTGGTTTAGAAGGAAAAAAAATGAACAAATTCTTTGTAGGCTTCAAATCCCAAGTCATATGGTATGGAAGATTAAATTCAAGGTGTGGTGAAAAAATGGACTCTACTTCATCCCTTGTATATAAATCAGGGTTTATCAGTAGAGGTTATGAGTTAGAGCTCGCTGAGTATCCAACCCCTGAACTAATTTATCATCCTATTTTTCTCTAACAGTCCTGGCTCCAAGCATAAAGCCAAATGAGAACAATATTCATAACTGCTTCCTGGGAGTGTTAAATTCAGACTAGAATCAACCCAGAGGACAACCAGGGCAGAAGGAAAAACTTGAAGAATCTTCTTCTTGGGAATAGCTCCCTATTTTGTAGCCATAATCCATCAGCTAACAAGCCCAGTTTTCTTAGGGTTTGTTTTATTATCTCTAACTACTTTTGAATATTCAGATACAAATGGTCCTATTCTTGTCCTAATTTGGTAGTTAGCTTTATAAAGGTGCCAGAGGTTTATTCTACTGGGCCTAACATCTAAATGCAAGATAACAGTTATCCTGGCAAACACCTTATTAAATGGAAGATGAATGTTCTTACATCTGTTTTTGAGAAGAAAAAAGACATTTTGCCTCCCCTAGGAACTCTGTGCCTGGCTCCCAATTGTGCTGAGAAGAGGTGTACAATCTAGTCTTTTTCAGAAATGTTATTATTTACTCTGGCATAAGCTATGTCCCACAGATCTATGAAGCAAAAATAAAGCACTCATTCAGAAAATTATAAATTCTGTCACCTCTGCAGACAGGCAGAATCCCTTTGTAGTACATCCAAGTTAATGATCAGAGCAGAAAGTCACTCAGGACTGAATATAAAACCTGGAGAATTTAAAATAGTGCAAAAAAAAACACTGTGATCAAGGATAAGATGAATCTAGGAGAGAGGTTTTTCATAGAAAATCAGAAAACCCCTTGTTGGCTGCAAGTGCAGTCACATTCTCCTCTCTAGCTAGGAATGGATACAACACTATGGCACCCACCCCAGGCCTGCGTGCAAGCATGAAATGACCATATGGGACTGGGCTACTCGGACTTAGCTTTGCCTTTCTGATGGCGAGACCTCTGCATTCAAGGACAGTGGGGCTTTTGTTTGTGTTTTGCTCCATAATTACATAACTCATTTTCTCATTCATTTACCAGCATTGGTTAGCATCCCCTGGATACTAGATTTTTCTGGGAGCTATTTTAACATGCTAAGGCCATCTGTCCTCTATTGTAAACCCTGAGAGATTAGGGATACTGACCCTAAAGCTGAGCGACTTCACTCCCAAAAGCAGACTTGGAAAATTGTCATGGGCTTAGATCAAAGAAATAGAATTCTTTGGCTCATCCAACCAATGCAACTGTCCCTCTAAGTTGAAAAAAAAGAAAAGTAGAAAGAATGTAAAATACTGATGGAAATCATAACAAATTCCTATATGTTATCTAGGCTTTCTGAATTACAGGCATATAATTGTTCTAAATGCTGATTCTCAATTTTTAAATTTGTTTCTTCTAGTTATTTTCCACTTTTTGAATTTGAAACTTGCCTCCATTTTTCTTGATTAGTTCTCACAACATATTTTATCAGTCTTTTAAAATAACCAGGCTTTTTTGAAAAAATATATATATTTTTAATTGCTTTTGCTGTTTTTCATTTTACTGTTTATTCCCTTAATTTTATTGCTTCCTTCTGTTTTGTTTTCTTTGGATTTATTTTAATGCTCATTTTCAATCTGCCAGAGTTGAATATTTAGTTCCTTGGCTTTCATTCTTTTCTGTTTACTTTTGGATAAATATATTTAACAGAAGAAGTATTACTTTGGGTAATAATATGGCCATATCCCGCAAATCTTGTTATGTGTTATATTCATATCTATATTCTTCAAAACTTTCCATATGATTTTCTCCTTGAATTAAGAGTTATGTAATGGTATGTGTGTGGTTCAGATATCTAAATTTTTTTTGCTTCTTTTTTTGTTATCAATTTCAAATTTTGTCCTTCTCAAGGTACAGTATGTTTAGTATTAACTCTCTGAAGAGAGTAGTTGCTACACCCTCAGAGTGGACAAGTGGGTAGGGAAAAAAGGAGAAGTTCATGAGCATCCAAGGTCAATGCAGCCTGGCCCAGCAGAGCCTGTCTGGGATGCTCCTCATTGCCTGGCTGGGTGACAGTCCTTCTGTCTCACCGTGGAGCAAGACAGGCAATGACTTGCTCAGGGAAGCCTGAGGAAGAGGAACACAACTCAAGAGCTCTCTTTCAGCTAAAATCCATGGAAGCCCTGGTTCTCCCCACCACAAACCTGCATTTGCCTCCTTTACACCAGAATTCAATCACATTCTGCCTGTCAATTCTTGTTTCAGTGTGTGAGGACAACTCTAAGATCCATAAATCAATCTCTCCATATCTTCTCTGGCAATTTTGGCTTCACCTGGGAGAAGGATCCAAGTGTTGGTGCTGGGTCACCTTCTTGATGAACCATTTAATACTTAGTTTTTTTTAAATCTAGTTATTAAAAAAATAGACATTACCCACCCCACCACTCGCACACACTTCCACAAGTTGTTTTTGCATCCCTAGCTATTTTAGAAATATTCTTTCTAAGAACTGGAAAAGCTCAGTATCACATTTGTTTAGCTCTTATTCTATGTAACCTCTTCAATTTACTTAGAAGAATGTTTGGGATTGGGGAAAGAGACCCTCTGTTTTCTCAGAGACCACCCCCATTCTACCTGCCTTACCCAGCCCAGGGGACTCTGCTCACTTTACCCCCTCACCTGGCCCCTCTGGAGCTGACCTGTTGCATCATATACAACTGGAAGCATTTCAATGTGATGCCCCACAAATTCTGAATTTTTTAGGTGGCTCCCACTATAAGAAAGTCAAAGACCAAGGTCTAGGAGAAAGTACTTTCAGAGAATTTTAGTGTAGGACAGGTTTGTGTGTGTTTTTGTGCAGATGTGTGTGTGTGTGTGTGTGTGTGTGTGTGTGCACCAGTTTTGATCTATGAATGCTACAAGATGTAGATATCATGAATTTCTCTTCCCCACAGACCAAGCACTTGCACCTAATGAGGTGTTACTGAACTTGATACCTCTCTGCTTTGAAATCCCCCTATCTTTATCAGAACCTCTTTCCATGAGATCAGATGTTACAATGAATCAAGGTGTAAATGCTGAATTCACTTACATTTAATGATGTGAATTATGAACATTGTCTCCTACATTTAAATAGGATAGTAAATCCTTCATAAGCAATAATATTTACATACTAGACCTGGGTATTTCCTAATAATCATATTAGTGTAATCTGTCAATTGGGAAGAACCATTCAATGTAGAAAAGGGGAAATCAATTTGTTATTTTACATACAGCTTATGAAAGTAGTGAGAATTCCAATGATTTATCTCTTTTCAAATAAATCTTCAGGTCAAGATAAAATTTACTGGAGATAGTAATTTGAACATTCTCATATACAATTTTTCAGGTCTTCCATTGAGCCTAGCCAAATATGGTACAAATAGGATAATAATAAGAGTTTGTTGAGAAACACCAAATTTATTAACCTAGCAGATTATTAGACACTAAGACTATGAAACCCCTAACAATTCCCCTTTATTTCATATTTACATACATCAAAACATTAGCCTTGGGCCACCACAGAAAATCATTGGTCACTATTTAATAATTTGATAGATAAACTACTCTTTCTTTCCTCCCAATGGAATATTAAAAAGATAGGAATAAATGAGACCCATGACTCTGGGCATAATGATCTGAGCGCTGGACAAGCCTGTACCCAGTATTAGAAACTTCCACTGGCCTTGTGTCCCTCTGAATTAAATCCAGATTCATTGTCCTTTTTCATTCAATTGAAAAACATTTAACTACCTACCGTGTGGCAGGTATACTCTGATTTCTTGAGACATGAATATAATATAATCCAATGTGAATGTTCACGATTAGAGTAAAAAAATAAAGTTTTCCAAAGTTTTCCAGTTAAGCACCCTATAGTCCTAATGTAGAGCCAATTTGGGTAAACACAGCTCCTCAAGAGATATGAGAGCTTACAGGGCCATTCATTCTGCATTGGGCCCCTTTTGATAAACTGCTTCTGTATCTATCAACTCTAAAGGAAAGACACTATGAAGACATTATTCTCCCCACTTCTTACCAAGTTTGTCTACAATACCCGTATCTCAGACATAGATGATAAATGACTTAATTCCAAAAAGTTCAATCTGTATGCTGCCCCCACAGGGTCTTCTAAGTATGTGTTTCAGACTCAAGCTTCATCTAACAGTTTTTCTATAATCAAAAATAACTGAAAATTCAAAATATCACAGCACACCAGGACCTCTTGACAACAACCCAGTGTGTTTGAACACATTGACCCAAACCAGCTACCCCAAACACCCTGTGCATTCTGCTATTAGGCAGGTCTCAAAAGTTCCCTATCTGTTTGTAATTATTTCCATGAAAGCTAACTTCATCACCATCCACTCAGCCTGCAATGTAGAAGCCTAAAATACACTGAAGTTAAAAAATATTGTTTTACTTGCTTCTCACCTTGCACAGTCATTCCCTACTCCATGAAAAAGGAAGTGTAAACAAAGGAAAAGGAACATCTTAAGATCTTTGAGCTGCTTCCAGTTCTGCCCTTTCACAAAAGCCACTTAGAATGAGAAGAAAATTTGAAGTCATGATATAGACTTTGGTGGGAATTAGGTGACTGACTGCTCTGGTTTGAATGCATCCCCCAAATTCATTGTTGGGGACTTAATTCCCAATATCATCCATTAATGTATTTGGTGGGAGGTGACTGGAGGGCTCTGCCTTCATGAACAGCTTGATCCATTCACGGATTACTGGGTTATTGCAGGAGCGGTTTTGTTATGGAAGTGAACACTCAGAGAAGCTTGCTCCGTCTTGCAATCTAATGCTCTCCACCATGTTGTGAGGCAGTAAAAAAACCCTCCCCAGAAGATGCATAGATGCGGCACCGTGCTCTTGGACTTAGAGCTTCCAAAACCGTGAGCCAAATAAATTTCTATCCTTATCAATGACCCAAGCTTGAATATTTGTTATAGCAACAGAAATCAGACTAAGACAGTGAGTGTTGTTACTTAAGCCAGGTGTGACCTTGAGCCAGCTGCTTAATTCCCTTGGCCTTAGTTTCCTCATCTGTAAAATGAAGAGTTAGAGAAAATGATCACTGAGTTTCCTTCCAACTCTAAAATTTTAAGATTTTTAAGTAGACACTGGTTATTTCTCTTATGAGATTCCCTGGCTATTCACACACTCATTTACTAAATGACGTTTTAATTTTGGCCCCAAGTGTCAGAGATTGTACATGTTCAACAAATGGTATAATTCACAAGCTAAATGCTTTAGGGTTGATCATAAATTGCCAGAAGTCAGTTACAGCCCCGAGTCTATGATGAAAAGGCTGGGGAGCTATAATTGAAACAGACAGCAAGGCTTCTGGAGTGCCACTGGGGGAAAGGAATCTATTCCAAAATGAAACAGGCATTACTGAGTTCCTCAGAAAAATATCCTGAGTCACATTGGCTGGCCTATGAGCAACTTGACTCACTCTTGCCAATTTTTCTAGTGACTGCTTTGTGTTATCATGGTCTAAAAAAGAGGGGTACTTTTTTTTTTTAACCAAGAGTAAACAAGATGCATTTGATCATCAAAAGCGACCCTTTCAGAGGCGGCAATTCAGAGCGTGGTGGAAAACCAAAGCATGCCTGCTAAAGCCACAGTAATTCCCTCACTTGCCAGTCGCTGCTGTTCCAGAAACAGCTGCTCTGAAGGTTGGCTGAGGTCTTGTTTAGAGAATCAATTAGCCAAAGAAGTTTGGGCCGGTGAAGAATGTCACTCAAGTATAGAAGGATTTGGAAAACACTTCTACTTCTGTGTTTCCTGCAAGAAAATGTATGCATGTGCTGCATTGCTGATATACCCAACTTCACAAAGCATGAATTAGTCTCAATGGGTTTCTTAGATGACTTTATTAGCAAAGAAGATGCCAACCAAGTCAAAACTAGAGACTGAAGCTCTGACAGAACATACTGGTTCTCAGGATAAGTTTCAGTTTCATTTCCAGCACCTAGAATATTTTA
>JAJEJO010004800.1:458232-590815 GCA_020662805.1 Glaucomys volans
CGCCCGGCTAAATTAATCTCTTAAAAGAATGAAACATTTTAAAAGTTCTAAGGGTTTTGTGGGCCTTTTAATTCAGCTAAGAAAATTCCTTTAAAGCAGTCAAACATTATCTATACATGTGATAAAAGGTATTCTTCAGAATATCTCTTTGATAATGGCTAAAAAATGTAGAAAACATATATTTGACTCTCAGGGAAAAAACAGGTTCATAACACTTTTAAAATACTTAATTCTTCAACTTTATTATTATTGTTGTCATTTTTACCATTCTCCTTTGTAGGAAAACATGAAATATATTTAATGGGTGTGACATGGTCACATTGGCAATCCTGTGACAATGAGTTTGGAGATAGTCACATGTAAGTACAGATGACAACTAACGCTGTCCTAAAAATCCAAGCAAGAAAGAGTGGGAGACCCAACGAAGTTTTGGTAGTAGGAATAAGTCCTGTATGGGAATTGCCAATTATTTAAAACAACATTTTATTTCTCTGCTGCCTAGCTCCTTTCCGAAATAGCAACAGATGGCTCTAAATATATTTTATATTCCAAGAATTAAACAAGTTTGGGGATATACTTCTGTGGTAACTCAAGTCATGTAACTGGGGAGATCATCAAAAGAGTAAATCTAGATAGAGAAGGGAAGGGGAGAGGAGAAGAGATAATTATTCAACAAATAATTTACATACTTAAAAAATTTTCAGTGCTAGGAATTTATCAGAGAACAAAACAAATGTTTTCTGCCTTCTTGGAACTTTCATTCTTAAAAAGAGCAAAATATAAAGTGTGTTAGGTGTTTGTCTTAAAAAAGCAAAATATAAAGTGTGTTAGGTGTTTATAAATGCTTTAATGAAAAATTAAGCAGGAAGTTGAGATAAGGAGTGTGGAGGTGGTTGCAGTTTTAGATATTATAAATATGAAAACTTCTGGAGCAATTCATTTTATGGAAAAGAGAGAGAGTGATGGGGTAAGGGGTGTTCCATTCACAGGTCACAGAAAATGCAGAAGCCTTCAGCCCTTGAGCATTCAGCAAGGGACCAGTATGACTAGAGGAGAATAAAGAGAAATAAGAAATGAGGTTGAAAGACAATGTCGGCTCTGGCAGGCCAGTCTAAGTAGTTATGATTTTCCTCTGTGCATTGGGAAGCCAATGGAGGGGTTTTAGTGGGACAGTAACATTATATGCCTGGCTTTTTAACAGGATGACTCCCATCATGTTAAGTTCTGAAACATTTTCAAAGTAGAGCTGCTAGGGTTGGGCCATAGGTTGACTGCAGAGTGTTAAGAGAGAGTAGTTTAAGAGGTGAGGACCAGAGGGAGATCTCCCAGTCATTGAGGGCATGCTCTGGAAGGGGACTGTGGGACCTTGTCCCTGTTCTGCTCCTTGTCTTACAGGCCATCAGATAAGAAGTTGGGCTGCAGCATTTACTCCTACCATGATGCACCCCAACCCCAACACACACACCAGAGACCCGAAAAGCAATGGGTCCAGGCAATCATGGTCCAACAGCTCTAAAACTGTGACCCTAAATAGATCTTTTCTCTTCATAAATCAGTTATCTCTGGTGTTTGTTACAGTAACGGAATGCTGACATGACAGATCAGATATGATGCTGCCAAAAGGTGAATCGAGGGGGTTTCAAGGGAGAATGAGGAAGGAGAAAGTAGATCCAAATAGAATGGGAAAGTTTTCCAAGGAGTTCTGCTATGAAGGCAACTGAAGGAAAAAGTGAACAAAACTATTTGCTCATGTTCTTGTCAGAGTTCTTTCATGATCTTGGTCTTCTCAGTAAGGAGACCAACCATTCTGTGTCCTTTATTATCTGTTGATTTGTTTCTATTTCAAGATGAAATGAGCAGACTCACATGCAGTATCCCAAGCGTTGACTGATCAAGGCTTTGTTTAGATTTGTTCTGCTTATTCTTCCTTTAAAAGATTAGGCCATGGTCAGGAAATTCATATCTCTTTTAAAAGATAAACAACACATCCTCGAAAATGCATAATGTGCTCTAATTTTAATCAGTCAATACTACAAACAAATGATAATTCTTGTTTTCAATCCACGTAAAAAATATTCAAGCCCTGCCCTAGACACTAGAGAAGCAACGCAAAGCTTTATTGGTCAGATATCTTTCCTTTAAGTCATGTATCTCTGCAAATATGATATCATTCTGGAATTCCTGAGCAGCCAGGTTCATCTGATTTTATGCTCATTGGCAAATTGAGAGCTAGGATGGCCAAGGTATTTAATAAGGGTTTTCCATTACCCTGATCCTTTCTCTTTTTTTCACATCAGTAAATCAAATGTCATAAAAAAATTTTATAACCTAAGGTATTGGGGGAGTAGTATATATTTAGATCTGAGTAATGCTTTCCAAGGGATAAATAGGATGGAGTGTTCAGACTGACTGAGATGGGATGCTCTAACAGGTGCCTAGAAGAATTCTGGCCAGAGGAGACGGTACTTAGGAGCTTTGGAGTCCTTTCCTGGCTTTATTTCCTAAGGATCGATCTTTCCACCAACCTTTGTGGATATGGGAGTTCTATTTCCCACCACTGAGGTAGAGTTTCTGTAATACAAGTTCTGAAATGGTACTAGCTACACCAATAACGTCCTGATATTTATTTGCTTACATAATGTACATCACATTGGAAATTACTGTGAGTTAATTTGCCAGTGAGGAATTGTGGCTTGGTTGCATATGTGATACCGGGAAACAGATGCAGAAGCCTAGGGGAGCTTCACAAAGTCGATAAAGTACTACCAATAATAGATCTTGCAAATGTCAACAATAGGAGAATTTTCCTATGGCGCATATCATAGGAAGTTCTTTTCTGCAACGGAACTGGCCTATGCATCTCTACAGAAAAACAGGACTATTCTATAAGGCCACTACAACACCAGTAGCTTGAAGTTCAAAATGAAACCTAAGTTTCTATTTTATGGAATTATATCTGAAATTAATTATTAAATGATGTAGGGGCAGAAATCTGCCTACTAAATCATGTTCCCTATAGGCTTAGCTTTATTTAACTATGAAATTGGGTAGAATCAATAATAAACACTAAAGATCACTGTCCGGTGGCTAAGACTTTAAGATAGGGAGGAAGGCTAATGATTTGTTCTAAATTCAAATTGATCCCAACAATAGCAACCTCCGAGTAACAAGATTGCTTCTGCTTCAAGACCTCAACTAAAGACTTCAGAAAGAATCTATCCTTAAATCACATTCACACTTCCAATCTTATGCCTGAATGCTACTCTATGCCATTAGAAGTCCCAACATTGGTTCCTCTTGGAGGTAGGAAAGGTGTATGATGAGAAAGTACCCTAAGGTGACTTCTGGGTTACAGATCACACTGCGGTGCCTGAGCTGGGAATTGGTTACATGGGCATCTTCAATTTGATGCATGATATTCCTTGGTGTGCCTATAATACTTCAGTTTTAAAAAGTTAAAAACCAACTGTATCTGATGCTTAAAATCTTCTGAAAATAAGAAGCACTCCTGCATTTTAAGGAGTCTGGGCCCAGCAAAAGATGCATTTTGTATTTGAGAGCCTGAGTGGAGATTAAAAGTGTGTCTGTCAAGTTTCTACCAGAGAAGCAGAAACCAGTGGATAAATATCTTAAGAGATTAATTTCAAGGAATTGTCTTAAGTGTTTGTGGGGGCCTGGGCAAAGTTTGAAATTTGGAGGGCAAGTATGGTGTTTGGTTAGATAATTGGGTACTATTTCCTAGCTACATATGACACTTAAAACTATCCATCATAATGGGTTATATGAATTTAGGCCCTTTCTTCATTTTGTCAAGGCTACACTGTCTCACTGGGAGTTTTGAAAGGAGTCCATAAAATAACAAGTTATGGATGAGAGGAAAGTTCTTCTGTTGGTTATGTGCACAGACTCAGTACTTACTGAGCCTCCCCCAGCATGACCCTTGAAGAGGAAATTCTTCATCTTTATTGTCTTCTCAGAGATGAATTACATTTAGAAAGGCTGAAGAAATCTGTTCAATCATTTGGAGTGATAATAACATTCCAACAAGCAAAAACTATGCTTTTAAAAAAAATCAGCATCAAAATTTGCCAGAATTTATGTGTATGTGAAAAATGAAAGGAGTTTGAATTTTAAAATTTCAAACTTGGCACATGTATTTCTCCAGTGAGGCATGTGGGCTTTGCAAGTTTGCGGGGGCAGGGATGGGGGAGGAGGGATTCACTTGGGAATGAATGTTTCCAATAAGAAAAGAACTGAAGATCCTTTAGGTCACCAGCATATAGTGCTGGTATATAGCATATAGTCACCAGAGACATAGTGCTCTCTCCCCACTCCTTCTAGCCCTTCTATTCTCCACCTCTTCCTTCTCTGCGATTTCCAGGATTTGATCCCAAGCAAGAAGAGGGGATGCCTCATTTGGTAAAGACCCCATCAATGGTGTATTTCTTCCCCAATTCCCTGCAATGTCAAGGGTACCAGTCAAAGAAAGCCTTATCTTTCCTTTCTCATTCTTCTCATCTTAAAAAGAGAACAAGTCTCTCTGAGTTAACCATAATAACAATAGCTTATAACTACTAAGCACTTTTCAATGCCAAGGACAGTTCTTCGCCCTTTGTATTTACTCATATAATCTTCTTGACAACTATGAGATAGGTTCTGTTGTTTTCTTTTATTGGAAAACTGAGGTACAGAGAAAAAAAGATAATGTGTTTCAAGTCACATGGTGACTAAGTAGCCCAGCCAAGACTCAGCCCCAAGCAGCCTGACTCCAGAGACCAGCTCTGAACCACTAGACTAATTCCCTGGAATCCCCAGGAATGCACTTGATACTCAGGACTAAACTAGAAAGTTGTTATTCTCAAAACCATTCAACTGTTAAAATATCTTCCATTTTCTCATCAACAGATTTAGAGGAATCTCTGTAAGCTAGTAACATACCCCCAAATTTAAACTTGTTAATAAAATCCACCCTATTGCAGGTGCTGAATAACATGTGCTAGTAATATGTACCAATCAGATATGGAGCCAGGTCTGGTTTTGAGTTTTACACGTGTTGGGTTTCACGTGACAAACACAATTTAAAATACTGAAGTCTGTTATTTGGACTCCTGCCTGAGGGGAATTACTTAGGATTGCCACTGGGTAAATAATTATCAGTTTCTTTTTTCCAAAATAGTTTGAGGCAAATAGGTAGGGCTTTTTTTATTTCTAATCCATTAATTTTTATTGGGTTATGAAAAGCTGTAGGATAAGATTCTGTAGAAGAGAATTCATAACATGCTTTTGGTAAAATTCCATTTTCTCCAATATTTTGTCTCTAGACCAACAAAAAGAGCAATGATAATATCTTTTCAGAGGCAAAATTGGTGTGGATTTTTTTTCCTCTTAGCAGAACTTTAGACTCTGAAGAAGTATTTTGGTATGCTTATTTAAAGAACAGCTCGATTTACTGCCAAATAGCTCTTCATGAAAGACATATGTAAATACAGCAGAGTAAATGAGATAATTCTATTGCATTTGAAAAACACTTTCTTAATTATGTGAACTTGTTTGAGAGAATATGAAAATGCTCTGTATTTAGTTCTGTAAGAAGTTTGGCTGTGATATTTATGATGTAATCATAGCCAGGAGTTGAAAATTATATTAATATTGAATGCAAAACTATTTTCTTTTCTCTCTTCTTGTATTTTTAATAAAGGAAAATGCTAATTAAAAAATTGATTGCAAAAAATATCCTCTCTGGCTCTAAGAACTGCCTTTAGCTTTATTTTATTTGTAATGTGTCAGAATTTACATTTGCAAGGCTCTAGAAGCCAGACTATTATATAAAAAATCAAATTAAAGATACTCTTTTATCAAAGGTGGTATTAAGATGCACAAAAACGCTAGTCTTCTTTATATCATGAGGTACTCCACCAAAAATTTTTGTCCCAAATTTGCAGTTTCCAACAAATATCTAATATTTTGTTTCTTGTCATTCCAGATATGAAACCAGCATATGGAAGCAATTTCATATCAGCTATCTAGTTCAAATCTTAAGATCATATGAAATAATTGAAAGATGATATTATCTATCTTTTACAAACAGGGGACTGAGGAGCCATATGACTAAGTGCTGTGCCTCCAATCCTGCTGTTAATGAGTAAAATCCTTTCAAGGATATTAATTTCCTGTCTTCCAGCACTGAGCTCTTCTCTCTCCACCATGCTGCCAACTGAACCCTGATTTAAACACTGATCTTTCCAGTTAATTTTTCCCCCTTCTTCAGCCTTCACAACACATCATAACTCAAGAGTTGAAATAGACAATACATGCTTACTCAAAAGTTAGCTTATTTTATCTTTGGGGATATTTTGTTGTCATCTTTCCACCAAAACGATCATAACCTGTGCAGAATATTGTCTATGTGAAATCACTAATAAAATCCCAAAATTGAACTCATCATTATCACTCCAATCCCCAGCCCTAACAAACCAGTTTTTGTCATTGATTATCACACTCATGTGCCCTGTAATATTAACCAAAGCAGAAGAATCATCCTAGATTCTTCTTTTTCTCTGGCTTTCTATTCCAATCACAACCCTTTTTTATTATCCCTGGTTCTGGAATTGATATGCCCCTCCACACGACAGGTCTGGTTTGAGTAGTTCAAGTTGTTTTCTTATTCTCACCTGGACCTTAGCAATGACTTCCTATGTGGCCTCCCTACTGGGCATCTCTTCTTGCTCCAATCCCATTATTGCTGGAGATCTTTCCATCCTACCATCTCAAACACCCACTTTAAAGATTTGAACGTCTCCCTCAGGATCAAGTTAAACTCCACAGTCCAGTATAGACAGTGATGAATCTCCTGACCTTCCTCCCTTCCTTCTACATTTACCCTCTGAAAGCAAACTGACTGTACAATCTTCTTACAGTAACTTGGCCCAGAATGGTCTCTCCCCTCTGTTGATTTAAACACGTTCTCTCTCCTAAGAACACTGTCCCCAGCCTCACATCTCAGAAGGAGATGCAAAGTTGTGCCAGTAATTCCAAATAGCACAGAAGAATAATAGCTTTGAATATTAAACCTGCCACTCATCAAATTTTTCACTAGCACCCAAGAGAAGCCCCCTTCTGTTCACCTCCCTCCCACACTAGTCCTGCCTGCTCTTCCTCTGTTAAGGAACAAGTTTCAGGAATGTGTAACAATTGTCTGACTTAGAGTGAAGAGGTGGTGGTGTAGTTGAATAAGTCACTACAGAAGAAATAAGTCCTCCAAATATTAGCTTAAATTCTAACAAGAGTCATCCAAATACAAGCAGGTAGGTGATTTAATGTTCATGAATTAATGTTTGAATTAATCTTTTCATTTAAGTTGGTGGATGTATACTACTAATAATTATAGAGGACCTGAGAGATTCTGAGTGGGACAAAAAGGAAAAGATATACTGAGAAGCAGAAAACTCACAGTTATGAAGAAACATCACTTCATGTTATCAGAACTTTCCTGAAGGCATACACTCTAATAAGTTTGAGAAATACATGCAGCTTTACAACATCAAATACAACTGAGTGAGAGTGGCTCAAATGCAAGCAGAGGAGACCCAGGAATAAGCCTTGGGTTGTATGAAATAAGCAAGTGATGTAAGGAAATTAGCATTTCAATAAAGGAACTAAAATCAGTACAGAGTATGATGAAGAATATGGAAAAATAAAAACCACAATGAGATGCATAAACTTGAAAATATAATACAGAATCCAGCCAATCCAGATGGAAATTCCTAGAGAAAAGTAAAGCATTAAAATAGAAGAAAAAAATTAAAGATATAATTGTAGAAAACCTTCCAAAATGAGGTAAAAATACTGAGTATTTGGCATTGCTGTTGCTGTCCACGCTGCAGGAAATTTTAGTGAAAAGCTGCCAATCATCTAATTTTTTAAAAATTTTTTTAAATTAAGAAGTGGTGTATAAGTAGAAAAAAATATGTTCAAAAATTGGAAGGTCTCAGATGTATGCTCAAGAACACAAAATATTGAAAAATAATGGATTAATTAATAATTGTATATATATCGAAACTCATTTTAAATGAGTCTATCAAGATGATAATCTAAGATATGCAATCGGTCAGATACTGAAACACACTCCTTCAGGAAAATAAATGACACATTGGAACCACTGGAAGAAGGGTGGGCCAAGATGAAGAATTACATGAAAAAGTCACAAGTACAGATAATGTTTAAGAAAAACACATTTGTATCTTCCAAAAATCTATACCCAGCTGAGATATGAACTTGTATATTAGCAAAAGAACTTTAGAGACACATATGTTCAATCTTATCTGCATAGGAGCTAATAAAGGACATTACTGATGGATTTTTTATAGAAAAAAATATTTTTCCAAATCTAATTTGAGTTCATGAAGAAAGGAATCAAAGACCTCTAGAATATACATTATTGTACCTACTGGGACAAGATAATGCTCTGAAACCAGGTAAACATAGTTACAGCTAGATAACGATTGCTAATATAGTTATGGTGATAAATATAAATGTCATAATTAGTTAATTAAAATAGGAATACAATACTGATTTAAAACAACCTTATCTTAGAAATAAAACTCCAGATTAAGTAGTTTTGACAAATTGAGACATTTTGTAAAATAATATTATTAAAAAACAATATATTCTCTCTGACCAAATATCAAAGTCAAATAAAAAACTGAATACAATATATAAAATGCTTTAAAAATCTGTTATAACCAAAACAGTGTAGAGGCACAGAATTAACCCAAATGGGAAATATGTCTACAAACAGGCCAGGTACTAGCCTGAATAAAAATTCAATCGGATGTAATTGTGCTTCCAATCAGTGGGAATAGAACAAATTGTTTAATAAATGGAATCATGAGAGTCAGCTCACATCTGTGGGGAAAAAATTGAATTGCTACCCTCAAGCCAGACTCCAGACTATGTTAAAGTTTGGGAAAAGATTTACATGAAAGTAATAAAACAATGTGTTTCAAAAAATTATAAGGTAATATTTACACAGATTTGACATAGAACATAAGCTTTATAGACATACCATCAACTCATCCAGGCAAAAAGATATTAAGGAAAATATTGGTATATTTAATATGCATATCCTTGAAATATTTTTTCCTATGACCACATTAAATAAAAACTATGGATTGTGTAGAGGGAAATGGGGGGAGGGGGAGGAAAGTTAGTGGAATGAGACAGACACCATTACTCTATGCACATGTACGGTTACACAAAATGTTTGAATCGACATAGAAACAAAAAGTTGTACCCCATTTGTGTACAATAAATGAAAATGCAGTCTGTAAAAATAAAAATAAAGAATATTTTTAAAAAACTAATGAAAATATTCTAAACATAAATGACAAGTAAATGCTTTAGTTTCTTAATGTATAAAAAGTTCTTAGAAATCAATAAGAAGGGAAAAATCACAAAAGCTTTAACTTTTAAAATGACAAAAAGTATAAGAAACAAAAATATCTAGCTCCACTGTTTATTAATGAAGTATACATATTTAAAAAAAAGAGAAGACAGCATCTTTTATCTCACAAATTGGCAACAATTATGTTTATTTGTAATGTCCAAGGTTAGTAAAGGTGTAAGGATATAGGCTCTTTGTACATCATTAGTGGAGTTGTATTTTATCTCATCTTTTCTTGAGAACAAGTTTGCTCCAGTCTCTTATAAATATGTACCTGCTTAGACTCAGGAACTTTACTTACATGCAGTTGTCATGAAATAATCCTGGGCATGTACAGGTGTGTGTCTCTAAGTACAGTACAAAGTGATCTAGCACTCATGCAATAGGTGTTCCTCAAACTTGAGATAATTGTGCCCTGCAGTGATATATTCTTTTAATTGGTGCTATGACAGAATATTTGTGTCCCTCCAAAAATTCATTATGTTGAAGTTTAATTATCAATGTGATGATATTTAGAGGTCGCCTTTTGGGAGAAGATTAGCTCATGAGAGTAGAACTCTAATAAATGGAATTAATATCCTTATAAGAAGATACATGATCTCTCTCTCTCTCTCTCTCTCTCTCTCTCTCTCTCTCTCTCCATCATCCCCATATAAAGATACATGAGAAGATGGCTGTCTACAAACCAGGAAGAATAGGAATGATTCCTACCACATACTGAATCTTCTGGCTCCTTTCTCTTGGACACTCCAGCTTCTAGAACTGTGAGAAATAAATATTCGTTGCTTAAGCCACTCAATCTTTGAGATCCTGTTTTAGTTGCAGCTCCCCAAACTAAGACAATTGAAATTTAAAGTGGTTTAAATATGACATACCCTGAGTATTTTCTGTTAATCAATCAAAATCCTGCTTGTGTAATTATCCTTGGAATGTTTTCAGTCAGGGAAATGTGTATGAAGGACCACAGACCCTAGAGCTCCAAATGACGGTGCCAGGAAAACAAGAAAGAAGGTAGACGATTTGTTGACTAAACAGGAAAATGGCAGCAGGGAGGTTTGGATGAAGGATGGACAGTCTGACAGATCTGGTACCATTTCCTCACATTTGCACAAGCAAGATATTTACTACGTTGGAACTGCCTCCCTTTCTGTCCTTAAGAATAAAGAGCATGATGGTTTTGGTGTGGGGGGTCTCTATTGCCCACCTGGGGCTAAACTATCCAGATATTCCCCAGCACAAACGACTGCCGGCGTTCAGTGTTGTTCAGAAAGTTTGAATATTCTGTGAGGAGAGCATTCACGGTCTTCCATATCAGAACAAGGCAGACTACAAGCTTTGAAGCATGCCTTCTCTGCCAGGTCAAGTATGGCCACAGTGACAAGGAGGAGCATGTTGGTTTATATTTGAATGATGTATTTAATGAGTGGCCTCCATTATAATAGCCTGGGCGTCAAGTACACTTGTATTGCTCTGCTTCATTCAAATCAGTAAGTGCTTTGATTATTAATTCTCCCTAATCCTCTGTTCAAACCTAACAGGAGTCATTCATTATTGTAATAGATGTGTCACTTTCCTAAGAATTTCTGTATTCAGGAAATTCCACATCTCGTGAGTCTTGGTAAGAGATAGACTGGATTTCCTTTAGAGAAATACATTGTCTCTCCATCCTACAGACATTATTCTGGTTCATTCTATTGATAATATAGGCTGTGAAGAAGTGGAAATAGCAGGAACTCTGGGCAAAATGGACCTGGGTAAAATTTACTTGTGCCATAAGATCAGACATAATACCACATAAATGTAGAGGACTAACACTAAATTTTGTGAAAAATGTTTCTAGGGGGACTTGGGCCTTTCCATACAACGTGAATGGTAAGATTCAACAATTTGTATCCACTATAAAAGACAGCATTTGGACTATTTTAGCTTTAGGAAAGAAAATATAACCACTTTTTTGTTGTTCTAATTAGTTATGCATGACAGTAGAATGCATTTTAACACATCATACTTAAATGGAGTTTAACTTTTCATTCTTCTGGTTTTATATGATGCAGAGTTGCGGGGATCATGTAATCATATATGCACATAGGGTAAGAATGTCTGATTCATTCTACTCTCATTCCTATTCCTAGACCCCTACCCCTTTCTTCACTCCCCTCTGTCTCATCCAAGTTCCTCTATTCCCACCCCACCCCAGTTAATTGTGAATTAGCATTCACATATCAGAGAAAACATTTGGCCTTTGGTTCTTTGGGATTAGCTTACCTTCAAATGCCATAATTTCCTTCTTAAGACTGAGTAATATTCCATTGTGGGTGTGTTTGGGTGGGGGGGATGTGTATCACAGTTCCTTTATCCTTTCTTCTGTTAAAGAACCTAGGCTTATTCCATAGTTTCTCTACTGTGAATTGAGCTGCTATAAACATTTATGTGGCCATGTCACTATAGTATGCTGATTTTAAGTGCTTTGGGTGTAAACTGAGGAGTGGGATGACTGAGTCAAATGGTGGTTCCATTCCAAGTTTTCTGAGGAATCTCCATACTGCTTTCCATAGTGGTTGCACCAATTTGCAGTTCCACCAGCAATGTATGGGTGTACCTTTTTCCCCACATCCTTGCCAACATTTATTGTTGCTCATATTCTTGATAATTGCCATTCTGACTGGAGTGAGATGGAATCTCAGTGTAATTTTGATTTGCATTTCTCTAATTGCTAGAGATGTTGAACATTTTTTCATATATTTGTTGATCTATTATATTTCTTCTTCTGTGAAGAGTCTATTCAGTTCCTTAGCCCATTTATTAATGGTGTTATTTGGTTTGTGTGTGTGTGTGTTAAGTTTTTTGAGTTCTTTATATATCCTGGAGATTAATGCTCTATCTGAGGTATGTGTGGTAAAGATTTTCTCCCATTCTGTAGGCTCTCTCTTCACATTATTGAATATAACCACTCTTGAGGATGTTCTCTGAGCATTTATGAGATCTACTGAAGGGTGTCAGTGTTGAATAAGGTCTCCCATGTAAAGACTCATCAGGTGACCATGCTGTGTGGGAAGCACCTCCATTGCTTAGATCTGAAACACACAAAATCCAGTGATATTCTATGAATAAGTTAGCAGTCAGCTCCAACAGGATAATCATGGCACCAACCCTTACGATTTGTGAACAGAGCCATTACTATTTTCTTAAGTGTTCCATGCTCATTTTAAATTAACAGATCATGGCTTGTTGCTGGTACCTGTTTATAGCTAATAATATGACCAATAGAACTTTACATCATACATTTGACATATTAATCCACCTACCTGTGAAGTCAGATGTACCCCCAAGTGTTCCATTATCAAATGTAAATGGACATGTAGAACTAGATGTGATGAGGTTCTAAAGACACACCACATTACTATCACCTCCTCTATTCTTGCCTAGGTATCATGAACAAGCTGCCTATGATCAAAGGACAGAGGGGGAGGTAGAAATCGAGGATTTCAGAAGGTCCTATGCAAAGCACAAGCACTCATAAAATTTAGCCTTCTATCCATGAAACTCTGGGTGCTGTTATTTGGTTGTCCAATATGGAGATACAACAATGGAACCATTAATGGGTAAGCCGACAATGACATGTGGTCAATTCAGGCTCTTCATGTCACTAAGAAAACAAGGGATAAAGTGGATTATGGTGTTGATTTTTCAGATTGATTCTGACTGTCAAAAGGAATTATAATTAGAGCTATACAATTAGGAAAGTAAAAAAGTATTGAAGAAACTCAAAAAAAATGTCCTGGGGTGTTTCCTGGTACTGACTTGTTCATTGATAAAATTAATTGGGAGACTACAGCATTGATGTAGACAAGTCAGCCACAGGCTCAGATTCCTCAGGAAGGAAGCAATGGGCCTCTCCATCAAGTCTATCACCTTAAACAGCTGAAGTGTTGGCTAAATTAAAATAAAGATAAATGAAATGAGTGAAAGAGAAAAGTCATAATTACCAACTTCAGCCTCACAACCCATTACAGGAAAGAGGACAAAACCAATGTTTTCCATCCTTTTCTGTGTACATACCTTTAGTTTACTTCTCCTTATCCTTTTCTCCTACAGTTATGGATAGGACATGTTGCTGCTGAGTGACTCTTCAGTTTGGCCCATAGGAAGGATTAAAATGCATTGTAGTGAACTAGAAGAAAAACATGGTTGTTAGGATGCAGGAAGGAATGAGACTTTGTGTTGCTCTTTTACAGGGAGGAGGTGAAGGCATTTTGGATATAGGCAGGTTAGCTGCATTAAATTGGGGTGGGGGTTAATTACTGGAAGAAGGGTTTGAGGTGCTATAGCATGTGCCAATGTGGGTGTCACTAGGCATTTAGCACTGTTTTTCACTTGTCAATATCTAAACCCCCTTCTCAGTGAGAGACATGATCTATCACCCAATAAAGAAATGGAGGCTGCCAACTTCTTTTTTTTTCCATCCCTCTTGGAGGGCAAAGACTCTACTAGTCATACTTGCCAATCTCAGATTTAGGAGACAATGTGAGAAAGAAACAGAGACCAAGAGGGTCCTCTCTGACCATCACAGTGACAGAAACAAGAAGAGTTCTGGGACAATTACAGCAGACCTGCCACCCAGATCACTGAGGGCTGGTGGTGTGGGACCCATGTTTAAGGGTTTGGGGTGGGATCATTTTCCTAATCAGACAGATTCTGTGCACCATTTTGATGTCTTCCACAGTTGAGACCTCACAGTGCTCTGCAGTATATGTTTTCCATTTCTCAATATCTTTTATTTTGTTTTATATTTCAGGATGTATCACTTTTTTTGAGATAGTGTCAAACCTCGTACCCTTCCAACAAATCTCTTTTTTGTTTAATCTATGAAGAAAAAGTTTGTGTTGCTTGTAACTAAGAATCTTGACAATACAATTGTTGATGTTTAACACAGGATTTTTCATTATGAAGAATAATTAAAAATTGATTAAGTATCCAAAGGATGATATCAGGGTCCAGTAAAATTTATTTTATTCCACAGACTACTAGTAATCATGTGTAAATGATGTCATGGGATAATATTTCATGAAATGTAGTATTCACAGTATACAGAGAGGCAAAGCGTGTCACCTGAAATAAAGTTAAATGTCGGAACACAGGTTTGAAATTTATTTCATGTTTATATCTTAAGTATCTATCATCTATCTATCCTGTTACCTATTACTATATAACAAATTGCCACAAAATCAATGGCTTAAACTGACAAATATTTCTTCTCTCCCACTTCCTTTGAGTCAGGGATCTGGGATTAGCCTTGCTGGGTGTTTCTGGTTCATAGAACCAGAAGTTACAGTCAAGCTGTTGGCCAGGGACACAGTCTCTGGAGAAATGACTGAAGTCTAAGGATCCTCTTCCAGGCTCAGGAGGATAAGCATAAGGCTTCGTTTCTCCACCATGTGGGCCTCTCCACAGGACTCTTCACAGTCTCACTCTCCCCAGAGACAGGAGAGAGAGCACTTAGATGGAAATGCAACCTTTTATAATCTAACATTAGAAGCCACATCTCACCCCTAAAAGCAAGTCACTAAGTCCAGCCCACCTAGGAGAGGTTAACTAAACTCCACCTCTGGAGTGAAGGAGTCTCAAAGGACTGTGGGCACATCTTAAAATCCATCCTCTGCACATACACACATATATAAAATATTTAAATACATGAAATATTTCATAATAAAAACATCCAGAAAAATGAATGGCATAAAACATCATGTATGTTATAAAAATGAGCCCATGGTTATAAACGTGTGTGTGGTGTGGGTGTCACCTATGTCAACTCCCTTCCGACAACTTAGGAATGGCCACAGAGTTGAGGCAGCCCAGGTGCCCACCTCTGGGAAGGTGAATGGGTGGCCACAGTGAAAACAATTACTATTCCAAAGTGAGGAATGTCCATAAATAGCTGGAGAGGTCAGGAGTAGGAGAGAACTATACAGAAGGTTGGAGTCCTATAGCTAGTGAGATTTGAGCATTGATATTATTGTGACCTCATTTCTTTCTCTCTTGTTTTTTAAAGAGGCAGGTCTTACTATGTTGCCCCTGCTGGCCCTGCATTCCTGGGTGCAGGCAATTCTCCTGCCTCAGCCTATGGAGTAAGTGGGACTGTGGGCACATACCATCACACCTGCCTGTATTGTAACCTATTGCTACCCCAAGACTGTCTAAGAGATTCAGAATGGATAGATACCAAAAAGTTAATTTTGTTTTTGCTAAACTATATCTCATAAATTTTCTGTAATTACTAAGTAGCATTTTATCTTAATGGAAAGTTAGTCTTTTAAAATATTTGTTCAAATATATGGAGATTATATGAATATGGTGTGTGATAATATAAAGTGTTAATCAAGTTAAACATGGTTTTGCTTTTTGTTTCTGTGTTGCAGGGATTGAACCCAAGGTTTTTCTACAATTAATCTATATCTCCAGCTCTTTTTATTTTTATTTGTTCTTATTAGCTACACATGACAGTAGAAGGTATTTTGACATATTATACATATAAGGAGAATAACTTGCCACTCTTCTAGTGGTACATGATGTGGAGTTACATTAGTCCTGTGTTCATATACGCAAATAGGAAAGTAATGTCTGATTCATTCCACTATCTTTTCTATTCCCATTCCCCCTCCCTTCCATACATTTCCGTTTGTCTAATGCACAGTACTTCTAAACTTCCCTACCCTGCTCCCTTACTGTGATTTAGCATTTGCATATCAGAGAAAACATTTGGCCTTTGGTGTTTAGGGATTGCCTTATTTCGCTTAGCATGATATTCTCCAGCTCCACAAATTTACCAGCGAATACCATAATTTCATTTCTCTTTGTGGCTGAGTAGTATTCTATTTGTAAATGTTCCACATTTTCTTTATCCATTTGTCTGTTGAAGGGCATCTAGGCTTATTCCATATTTTATCTATTGTGAATTGAGCTTCTATAAACATTAATGTGACTGTAGTATGCTGATTTTAAGTCCTTTGGGTATAAATCAAGGAGTGGAGTGGAATTGCTGGATCAAATGGTGGTTCCATTCCAGGTTTTCTGGGGAATCTTCATACTGTTTTCCAGAGTGGTTGCACCAATTTTCAGTCCCACCAGCAATGTATGAGTGTACCTTTTTCCCCACATCCTCGCCAACATTGTTCCTTATATTCTTGATAATTGCCATTCCTACTGGAGTGAGATGGCACCTCAGTGTAGTTTTAATTTGCATTTCTCTAATTGCTATCAATGTTGAACTTTTTTTATATTAAAAAGATAGTGCATCACAATCAAGAAGGGTTTGTCCCAGGGGTGCAAGTTTGGTTCAACATAGCTAAATAAATAAATGTAATTCATCACATCAATAGACTCAAAGACAAGGATCATATGATTATCTCAACAGATGCAGAAAAAGCATTTGACAAAATATAGCATCCATTCATGTTCAACACACTAGAAAAACTAGGGATGGTAGGAACATACTTCAACATTGTAAAAGCTATCTATACTAAACCCAAGGCCAACATCACTCTAAATGGAGAAAAATTGAAAGTATTCCCTCTCTGGAACAAGACAAGGATTCCCTTTTACACCACTTCTATTCAACATCATCCTTTAAACTCTAGCTACAGCAATTAGACAAAAAGAAAGAAATTAAAGAGATATCAATAGGAGAAGAACTCAAACTATCCCTATTTGCCAATGAAATGATTCTATATTTAGAAGACCCGAAAGAACTCCACCAGAAAACTTCTAGAACTCACAAATGAATTCAGCAAAGTTGCAAGATATAAAATTAACATACATAAATCAATTGTGTTCCTATACATAAGTAATGAATCAACTGAAGGAGAAATTATGGAAACTACTCCATTCACAATAGCCTCAAAAAATATTTGGGAATCAATCTAACAAAAGTGGTGAAAGACCTCTACAATGAAAATTACAGAACAGTAAAGAAAGAAATTGAAGAAGACCTTAGAAGATGGAAAGATCTCCTATGTTCTTGGGTCGGCAGAATTAACATTGTCAAAATGACCATACTTCCAAAAGCACTATACAGATTTTATGCAATTCCTATTAAAATCCCAATGACGTACTTCTTAGATAAAGAAAAAACAGCCATGAAATTCATGTGGAAAAATAAGAGGCCCAGCCCTTTTTATTTCTTTTTTTGAGACAAGGTCTTCCTAAGTTACCCAAGATAGCCTCGAACTTGCAATCCTTCTGCCACAGCCTCCCAAGTCACTAGGATTGCAGGCATGTGCCACTACACCCAACTAAGCATGTTTTTATACACATATATGTACCTAGATAGGTACATAGACAGATAGAAATGCCTCTCTATATGTCTATATCCATTTCCATATTCAGGATTGGAAAACCTAGAAGAAAACATACCAATAAATACAGGGAGTTCTTTTTCATGGAACTGCAGATGATTGTCATTGTCATCTTTGTATTTATTTCCTATATTTTCCAAGTTTCTATAATAGGTATGTGCTCTTGTTCCAGTCAAACAGAAAAAAAAAATCATATTTTAAGTAAGTGTTTCATCAGCTTTCCATTGCCGTGAAAAAATACCTGAGAGAATTTTGGTCCATGGTTTTAGAGGTTTCAGTCCATGGTAACGTGGCCCCATTACTTTGGGCCTGTGGTGAGGCAGAACATCGTGATGGGAATTTCATGGCAGAGGATGATGCCCACCTCATGGCAGCCAGAAGAAGAAGGGACGAGAAAGGGGGCGAGGTCACAGTATCCCCCTTAAGGGCATGCCTCCTAGTGACTTAACTTCCTCCCACTAGGCCGTGCCTCCTGAAGTTTCACCACCTCCCTAAACACCATCAGCTGAGAAAAGGCCTTCCTCACATGAGCTTTCAGAGGACATTTAAGATCCAAATCATAACAAGTGAAAGGGAAAATAAATTATGACAATTTCATGTGAAATATACATAAGCATTAATATTACATTTTAAAAACTATATAATTCAATGATTAAATGTATATGACATAGCTATGAGTAAAAATGTTTAAAAAGAAGTTGATAATAAATGTGAAATGAACTTGTGTGTGTGCATGTGTGTGTATGTACATATACATATACATATATATATTTATATATCTGAAACAGGAATTTGAATAGGAGTCTTCCTGTTGTCTTTGATTTTGGCTGAAGCCCCAAAACTAAGAACAATGGGTTATAAATAACTCTGTATTCTAACAGTGGTGTTAGACCTACCTATGAAGGACTCAGTGAAGAAAGCAGAACTGGTCCAATAACTCTCCACATCCCCATCACCCACCTCTGACCTACTTCAGTGAAGTCTAAAGTTCGAAAGTTGATTATAGAATATATTTAAAAGAAAAGAATAGTTAACCTTGAAAGGAGTCCAAACCATTTCCCCTCCCTTCCACCCTTCCCTCAAATATTCCAAAAGGAAACATCCCTAGAGGCACAAAAAACAGAGATACCGACATCACAACTCTGTGGAATGGTAGGTCAGTGACTGCCATTGAACTAAAATACCCTGAAGTTCTGTACAGAACTTGATTGTATCTCTCTTGGAACTTGGGGAGACTGGACCTACTGCTAAATCAGAAGCTGAAAGCATCAAACAGGTTATCTAGTCACTTGAATTAGCAAGGTTATCTCCAAGAGATGGAGTGAAGAAAAATCTTTTCATCTATCCTGAACATCTTTATCTCTCTCAATAATTTGCTAATGTTAACTTTATGTATCATTTTATACATAGTATAAAAAGTTAGCTAAAAAATTCTGATGAAGTCTGAATGCTGTGGCACACATCTGTAATCCCAGCAGCTCGGGAGGCAGAGGCAGGAGGATCTCGAGTTCAAAGCCAGCTTCTGCAAAAGTGAGGCACTAATCAACTCAGTGAGTCCTGTCTCCAAATAAAATACAAAATAGGGCTGGGAATGTGGCTCAGTAGTCAAGTGTTCTTGACCCTGGTACCCTCCAAAAATTCTGATGAGGAGGGTTATACTGCTTCACTAAATTCTACTAAATTTACTACACTGAAGACTCCAGAATGACAGGGACCATTATTTTATTCACCACTCTGTCTCCAACACAGTATCTAGTGTGGAACAGGCACCCAATAAATTCTTTAGTGGGGTAACAAAATAATAAGTTTCAAATGCTCATCATTAAAATTTAAGTGCAACACAGCAAAGGAAATAATGAAGAGCATGAAGAGAGAGCATACAAAATGGAGGGAAATCTATGTCACCTGCACCCCAACAGAGCATTAATCTCCAGGATATATAAAGAACTCAAAAAACAACACACACACACACACAAAAAAAAAAAACAAGTAACACAAATGGGCAAAGGAACTAAACAGACACTTCTCAAAAGAAGAAATCAAATGGTCAATAAATATATGAAAAAATGTTCAACATCTCTAGCAATGAGAGAAATGCAAATTAAAAGTACACTGAGATTCCATCTCACTCCAGTCAGAATGGCAATTATCCAGAATACAAGTAACAAGGGCTAGGGTTATGGCTAAGGGGTAGAGCACTCACCTAGGACATGTGAGGCACTGGGTTCAATTTTCAGTACCACATAAAACTAAATAAATAAAGGTATTGTGTCCACCTACAACTAAACCATTAAAAAAATACAAGAAGCAATAAATGTTGGCCAGGATGTGGGGGAAAAGGGTACTCTCATACACTGTTGGTGAGACTGCAAATTGGTGCAACCACTCTGGAAAGCAGTATAGAGATTCCTCAGAAAACTTGGATTGGAACCACCATTTGACTCAGTCATCCCACTCCTTGGTATATACCCAAAGGACTTAATCAGCATACTACAGCAACACAGCCATGCCAAATGTTTATAGAAGCTCAATTCACAATAGCTAAACTATGAAATCAACCTCGGTGGCCTTCAAAAGATGAATGGATAAAGAAAATGTGGTATGTATTCACAATGGATTATTACTCAGTCATAAAAAAGAATGACTTTGTGACTTGCTGGTAAACTGATGGAAGTGGAGACTATCAGGCTAAGTGAAATAAGCTAATCCCAATAAACCAAAGGTTGAATGTTCTCTCTGCTATGCAGATTCTAACACATAACAAGGGGGTGGGGAAGAATAGAATTTCAGAATAGAAGTTCAGTGGATTAGACAAAGGGGAATAAAGGGAAGGGAGGGGATGAGAATAGGAAAGCAGTAGAATGAATCACACATAACTTTTCTATGTTCAAATATGAACACACCACCAGTGAGACTTCACATCATGTACATCCACAAGAATAGGATCCCAATTAGAATAAGTTATACTCCATGTGTGTATAATATGTCAAAATACACTCTATTGTCTTGTATATCTAAAAAGAACAAATTGAAAAAAATTAAAGGGCAACAGGTTTTTTCCACATTACTTTATAACCACCTGTCCGTGCTCACTAATGAAAAGCAAAGATTGTCCAAAAGGGACTCCCAACACAATCAGAACTCAAAAGTACATTTGATGTAGGCCAGGGATATTTTTAATGCTTCCTGACCATCAAACTCTCTATACAGAAGCACCGATAATTATTTAAATAGCCCTTGTTCTCTATAGAAAGAAAGTTTTCTACAAAGCCCTCAATCTGTGTCACAATTATTTGCACCTCAATTGACTTAAAATTCTGGCTTTATCCTAATATGGCCTTGAAAATTGTATTTCACCCAGTCCCAGTAAAGCAGCTTTCTTAAGCGCCTTCTGTCCCCAAATATATGGACACTGCTCTTGCACTGATCAAATGACTAACTCTCCACATTCATTGTCACCACTGTGTTTCCACCCCCATGGGAATTTCCAGGGATTCCCTCGACCTTCTCAGCTCTGCTCCTGATAAGGTGCCCTGTTTATGCTAAGGGCAGGACTGGTGAGTGGAACAGACCTCCTCTGAGGGCCCAGAGGCTGCCCTTGGAAGTTCTGGCAATGAAACTAGAGTTGAGGTGCTTGGCCTGCCTTGTCCTGGGTTTTCTCGTTGGAGACTTTATTCCATCCTTTCACACTGTCAGGTTTGAGGGTTTTGGGTGATCTCATGGACCAGCTTCCCCAGGATGACTTCTCCCCCAGCCTGCTTCTCCTGGTGCTAAAGATGAGTCTCACTCATGGTCTGATGCTCAGTCTATACTGGCATTTTCTTACCAGACAGAGTGTGGAGTAGGCTCCTGGCATGGGCCTGATGTGATCGGTAGACTACACACACTCTACTTCCTTGAAATCCCACTCTGAACAAAATTACCCAAATGTGCATTGGGCTTGCAAATTTTTTTATTTCCTCTATTTTGTTGGGTGAAGTCCTTCCTTGGTGAGCCTCCTATGTGAGCCTCCTACTGCCTTAGAATTGTAAAGTAAAAATCAAGGCTGCCTCTACTCGTGCAGTTTGGGAAGATGCTCAGATTCCAACAAGAGGTTGAAAATTTAGGACTTCCTGAGTCAACAGCCTCTTCAATATGGTCCCTGTCTACAAACCACCTACTAATCTATCCCCCAAAGTATTGCACCCTGACAAGCAGGGTGCAGTGGATCTGACAATTGAGTCACAAAAGGGGAAATTGGTTCAGGTTTCATAAATGAAGTCAACAGGAAGTCGAATCCATCAGCAGTAACTAGTGAAAATGTAACCGGTGCGTTTGTTTCTTCGGTTTGTTTTCTCCAACAATAAAAAAAAAGAAAGAAATGTTTTGCTTTCCTCTAACATTAAATGACCTAGAACAGTTCCCTTCAGGGGCCATCACAGTACCCTTTTAAAAGTCCTTTACCTCTCTTTGAATGTAAATTGAAAAGGTTCCAACAGCTTCTCTGGGTATTTTTATTCTCCAATTTAAGCTTGCATTTTCTCTCTAGTGAAAAATCTTAACTTTCTGGGACATTAATTAGTGGTGTCAAAAAAACAAGAGCCATCCTTCTGATTCATGTGACAAACATCTGCTTCCACCAAGTAGTAAGAACATGATGGGAATTCCAGTGGCAACGAGCTAAGCCACAGGATTCCTTGAGCAGGGCCTGTTGAAGCCTCTTATCCCAAACCCAATGAAAGCATGACATCTAATAAGCAAAGGGCCCATGTTCCTGAAGGAGGAGTTGTGGAGCTGGTAGAAGAGGAAACATCCTCCCAACAGCTCCTCTACTGATGTTTTAAACCTCTTTCTCTCCTCTAATTTCTCTACTAATTTCTTGAAACTTTTTTTTTCACATCTAATGTACAAGTTATTCAAAATTCCCTGAAAAGATATCAAAATGCACTAAGATCTTTACCATAAGAAAAAACTGTATTTGCACCTAAATAAATAACATTATTAAAACCTATCATGAGATTTGAAAACACTGTCTGCCTATTAGACATTTATTTTAATAAAAATAGCTAATGTTTTATACTGTTTTTATTCCCACCAAACTATTCTACATAGGTACTTAATTCTTAATGATCAATTATGCTTTCCTAAAAATGGCTACATTGGGTGACTCATGAACAGATAGAACATTCTGTGCAGGAATCTCCTCAAATTAGAAAGGTCAGTCTTGTATCTTCACATTGTTTTTAAAATTGCATAAGGTCTAATTATTTTATTTAAATGATACAAAAAATTAGAGGTCACTAAATAAATACCACCTTCCACCCTTACCTCTTCCCTCCTCTCACTGCCTTTTATAGACCCTCCTCAAAAGGGAATAAACTAAACTTGCCCATGCTTTAGGGTATTCATTTATACACACACATATGAATGTTTATAAATAGAATTTCATAGAGAAAATTGTACTGTACACATTTTTCTGCAACATTATTTTTCCTCACTTGATGACTTACAGATATTTCCTAATTTTTTTAACTGTGGCAAAATATCTATTACATAAAGCCAACACTTAACCATTTCATTATTGATTTAAATTTAGGCTAATGTCAGTTATTCTTGATAATAAATGTTGCTTCAATAAATATCCTAGTACCTAACTCAAGATCCATGTGAACAGAAGTGGAAATTGGTTCCTGAATTAAGCTCATTTTAAAAATTCAATGAATATTTCCTCCAAAGAGTCTTCATTTCTATTTCCATGAACAGTGCATTCAAAGTCACTATTTCCCCACAAATTCATCAAACTTGTATATTATCAACTTTTTCTACTTTTTCCTCAACTGTGGGAAGAAAAAAGTTTTCATTAATTTTACCTCCTCCATCTTCATAGTGCAGTTAGTATTGTTTCAAAATTTATGCTTTTATTTGCATTTCATATTCTTGTCCTTTCTCTTTATTGGTTTAATTTTTGTATTGACCTGTCGATGATTTTTATATGTTAAAAAATAATCCCTTGTTATACATACATGTGTACATCGATATTCTACTCTGCTTCTTAACTTTTAAACTTCTATGGTCTTACTCAAGTTTTGTTTGTTTGTTTCTTTAATTGGTTTTTGAGAGTCAAAGCCTTTGACTTTCCTTTTAGATTCTAGCTTTTACAGCTTGTTTATGAAGGCATTCCCCAAATAAACAGAAATGTCACACTTTTCATATATTACCTTCTTACATATGCTTGAATCTATTTCTGGATTCCATTAGAATTCTACTGCTCTATTCAAGTCTTTTTACATCAGTATTAATATATATGCATATTAATGTCTATACTACTTGCACAATATATGTCTGACTATATAAGTAATATAAATATAAATGGTATGTTTTATTATGTAAATATATTTAATATAAATAATTTTATATTTATATTACTTATGTTTATACTCAAAAGGAAATATGAAAATTATAATACAAATATGAAAATATTATGGATTGCATATCAATAATATAATTTGTTGTAGCTCAGTGGTAGAGTACTTGCCTAGCACATGTGAAGCACTTGGTTCAATTCTCAGCACCACATAAAAATAAAAAAATAAAATAAAGGTATTGTGTCCATCTACAACTAAAAAAATATTTTAAAAATATTCATACACTTTTAACAGTCATATGTCATTTATATACTTTGTGAAATAAATTGACTTGAGCAGTATTTCTCATCCATTGTAGAGTACTACCAGTTGTAACAAAATTTTGTTGAGCATTTGGTCATAATGTGAATATTAAAATATTTTTTCATTACTTCTCTTCCAAGCCAGACCTGGTGGTTCACACCTATAATCCTAGTGATTCAGGTGGGGTAGGCAGGAGAATCCTAAGTTCTAGGTCAGCCTCAGCAATTTAGTGAGAGCCTCAGCAACTTAGTGAGGTCTGTCTCAAAATAAAAGACAGAACGGACTGGGAATGTAGCTCAGTGTAAAGTACATCTTGGGTTCAATCCCCAATACCAGAAAGAAAGAAAGGAAAAGAAAAAAGATGTGGTCCAGGCTTACAGTCTTTAAAAATACACTGTATTTACTTAATAGATTTTTCCCTTTATTTCTATCTTTCTGATAGATTTTATTAGAAATTGGAATATTTAATATATCTACTGAACTATTGTCCCCTAGCCCTCTAATTTATTTTTAAAATGTATTTCACTAGTAGCTTTTCTGATGTTTAACCTTACTTGTAAACTTAGGGAAAAAAAGATTTAGTCATATTGTATGGTGATTTATACACAGCTGTTTCAATTTGTTGTTATTTAGAACTTTTGCATGTATGCCTATATCTGAAAATTGCATGTATGTCTACATGCATGCCTTTAGTTATTAATTTTGGGTTTTCTTTTTTTTTGAAATTTAACTATTTATTTATTTATTTTTAAATTTTTTACAGACTTCATTTTGATTCATTTTTTAAATCAGTAGCAGAATTTTACCATTCTGTAGATTGAGTTGGAAAGCTAACCAGCTCTAAACCCTGGAATAGCTACATTACGTGATAAATACGCATTCATGAAGTATTTGGTAAAACCTTTACATTTTCCTTCTTACCTTTGTAAAATAATCAAAGTTATGGACCTGAGAATCAGATTAATACTTTAATGATGTAACAAAACATCAATATCATAGGAAGAGATCTAATTGGTTTGTTTTGCTTTCAATGGAAAATTTATGTATGTGAGTATGTTTCACAAACAGTCACACCTGATTATGTTATGCCTACACAAATGTTGCATGGTTCCATAATCACCTATTGCATACGACATGAAGCACAACCAACTGACAACTCTTGCTTTGGGGTTTCACCTACTTCATGTAATTATTAGTAATAATACAGGGGAGGTATTTAACTTGGACACATTAAAATGGTAATCAAAGAAATTATAGAATAATGGCACTGCAAACATATACTGAAAATTATAAAGTTTACTTTGCATTTAATTTAAGCATATCAAAACAAAGTGTACAGTTAATTAATCTCGTTTTCCATCCAATCCCATCTCTTTAAAGATTGACAAAAATCCTTAATCAAGTGTGATGACTACATATTATGTTGTTGATAAATGTCTAGGATCAATGCCATAATCAGATCTGATTAGGTATTTATATACAGACTCCCTGGCTGCATGATTTCTGGAATTTATTGTTTACTCACTAGATTATTAAGGATAATGTTCATATGCAAATGACAGAAATCCAAAATAACAGTGCCTTAAACAAGCTAGAAGTTCTTTTTCAGGCAAATTGTTGGAGGTAGAGTTGACCAGCCCTGTTCCTCAAAGCCTTCAGGGACCCAGACTTCTTCCAGTTTTCCACTCTGGCATTCTGTGGGCATGGTCTTCCCTGATAATCCGAGATGGAACTACTGCCATTGTATATATTCTATCCAGAACTTAGAGGAAAAGCACAAGAAGGATCAGTGGATACATGCCAGTTGACACACTGTAGGACCCTGCAAGTTGTCACAGGATATTTTCATTTATATCCTTTTTACCAGAATCCATTTACATGTCACACTTCACCACAAAGGAGACTGACTAGTACATTTTTATTATTCTAGGAAATTGTGTATTCAGCTAAACTCCCTATTGTAAAGGAAGAAAAGTAGAACAGAAAGCTAGCCATCTCCCCATTTCCATGTCACATGGACTCCTGATTAGCTTGCATATGCATTTCCTAATCTCTGTCTCCTTAACAAGCCCCTGGTGACAAATGCCATCCAGGGATAGAGATGTATCAACAAGGATGGAGTAAACTACTTCAAGAGAAAGGCTTCCAGGAAGTGGGCTAGTGTGGCTGGATTGATAGATAAAAAGCAGAATACTCCTTGAATGAAGAGATTGTACCTTATACATTCAATCATCCAACATATTCTGGGCAACCATAATGTGAACTTCACTGTTCAGGTTCCATGCAGGTACTGGCAAAGTTGTGTAAGGCAGTTGATGATGGCACAGACAAATAAAATGTTATGCAACCCAGTTATTATTCATAAAATAAGATATGTGACAAGTCTCCATAGGATCAAGTGACACACTGCTAGTGTAGACAAAAACTGGGATTTCTGTTTCAGATATTATGGTGGCTAGGAATTTGGAGTGACTGATTATCCTTCTGCAAACAACTAAAAATACTGAAATTAAATATAAAACTGTCATGTTAAAAGCATTTATGACATGACAAAATAGTATTGTCAATCAAAAATTAAGTGGAAAAGAGTCTATAAATAGCAAGTCGAAGACTAAAACTGCTTTTGTCATAGACACCTTTTTTTTTGAACCAATAAACTTGAATTTCATTTTCACAGCCTCCTATAATCATATGGACTGAAAACAAAGCACAGAGTTAACTGAAGTTAGGATATCTATGAGACTCTTTCAAACCAACAATTTGGAACTTCAGGGTGGCTACGCACTTAGTAGAAATGAAGCAGAAGTTGTCTCACTCCAACCCCATGTGCAGGGGCCACAAGGAAACATGCCTTGATATTAAGCAGAACAAAAGGGGTAAATCTTCCCTGAGAAGTGGTAATCAAAAACAGCCTTTGTACAGATTTATAGCTCAAATTCGCATCGCTTGTGTGGTCAAAAAGACCTTGGACCATAAATTTAGTTTAAAATGGTACCAAACAGCTTTCTCAGGTATTCACAAGATAAAAAGAAAAATCATCTCTAGATTTTTGGAAGAATTCATCTTCATCTTCATTTTTATTCTAGGGCTCAAAATATTCCCTTAAATAATTTTCAAAGGTAATAAGCAACTCATAATTAAAACTATGCACACACCACATCAAGACACCATGAGAACAGCAACAATAACAACAAATACCTAAAATAGATTGAGACTGGTTATATAAAATGCTTATTAAGAAGGGAAATCAGTCTATCTGGGGGAGCTAAAAATTTACCAAGCAACTCTGAAAAAGAATAAAATAAATGCTCTGAAGGAAAAATCAGGAACTGGAAGATGGACCAGAAGAAATATGAAAAAATAAATATTATGTAGAGGGAAATGAGAGGGGAGGGGGCAGACAGCATCTCATCATGATGAGACAGACATTATGACCCTGTGAACATGTATGATTACACGAATGCTGTGAATCTACATCATATACAACCATAGAAACGAAAAGTTGTATCCCATTTGTGTACAGAGAATCAAAATGCAGTCTGTAAAAATTTTAAAAAATTAAAAATTAAAAAAAAGAAATTAGAGGTGGAGTCAAAGGAAAGTTAATAGAAATTGAGGACAGAGTTAGCATGTATGACACATTTTTCATTAGAGCCCAGGAAGGAAAGGAAAGGGAGAATGGGGCAGAGCACTATTAAGGAAAATAATAGATATAAATATTCTAACAATACAAGAGACATTAATCCTCAGTTATAAAAAGTCTGACACATTCCCATGAAGAGAAATGTACATTATTGTTTTAAAAAAAGTACACCACCAATGATAGAAGATATTAAAGAAAGCCAGAGAAAAAAGATTACTTTTAAAGCAGCAACAGATTAGATTGGCAGCTGATTTCTCAAGCCCATTCATGAAACTAAATGATAACGTAACGATAGTTTTCAGTAGCCTGAAGAACGAAACTCTCAATCCAGAATTGCATATGCTGAGAAAATATATTTTAAAAGGGAAATTAATGACATTTTCCTTACAAATAAAAACTAAGAAATTTGCCACTAGGAGATCTTTCCTAATAAAATTCTAGAGAATATTCTCCATGTATAATGAAGGTGATCTCAAAGGAACATCTGAAATGTAAGAAAGGATAAACAGCAAAGAAATTAGTAAATGTTTGTGGAACTCTCAATGAATCTTAACCAAATAAAACTAGTAATGATCAGAATATATTGTGGAATATAAGATAGTACTAAATTTTAATAACCCAAGACAAGAGAAGAGTAATGGAACCACACAATTTTAAGACTTGTGTTGTATAAGAGATAGGCTTTTTTCTAAGGAATCTCCACACTGCTTTCCAGAGTGGCTGCACCAACTTGCACTCCCACCAGCAATGTATGAGTGTACCCTTTTCCCCACATCCTCGCCAACACCTGTTGTTGCCTGTGTTCTTGATGAAAGACATTCTAATTGGGGTAAGATGAAATCTTAAGGTGGTTTTGATTTGCATTTCTCTTATAACGAGTGATGTTGAACATTTTTTCATAAATCTGTTGATTGCTTGTAGATCTTCCTCTGTAAAGTGTCTGTTCATTTCCTTGGCCCATTTATTGATTGGGTTATTGGTGTTCGTGGTGTAAAGATTTTTGAGTACTTGGTAGATTCTGGAGATTAGTGCTCTGTCTGAAGTGTGTGTGGCAAAGATTTTCTCCCACTCTGAAGGCTCTCTCTTCACATTGCTGATTGTTTCCTTTGCTGAGAAGAAGCTTTTTAGTTTCACTCTATCCCAATCATTGATTCGTGCTTTTATTTCTTGCGCTTTGGGAGTCATGTTAAGGAAATCTGGTCCTAGGCCAACATGATGAAGATTTGGACCTATTTTCTCTTCTATTAGGTGCAGAGTCTCTGGTCTGATTTCTAGGTCCTTGATCCACTTTGAGTTGAGTTTTGTACAGGGTGAGAGATATGGGTTTAGTTTCATTTTGCTGCATATGGATTTCCAGTTTTCCCAGCACCATTTGTTGAAGAGGCTGTCTTTTCTCCATTGCATGTTTTTGCCTCCTTTGTCAAGTATGAGATACCTGTACTTATTGGGTTTTGATTTAGATTTCAGGGGTTAATTACAAAATTTCTAGGAAAAACAAACACTGAAAGAAAGGAAATATAATATATGTCTTTGGAGATACCAGAAGTTAATAACAGAAAAGCAAAAAATAATCCTAAGAAGGCAAGAGAGGAGAGAAAAGAGTAGTCAATTTGAAATGTCAGACATTTCATTAAATCCAAATGCAATAAGTGTTGCAAAAGATAGAAAAACTTAAGTTTAAATTTCCACCTACATATTAGTTTCTAAGTTATAACAAAAGAAAAATCAGTTGAAAATAAAAGCATAAAAATTACCCATTTATTTCTATATTGCCTCAAATTTTAAAATAAGCATATTTTATTCTTGTAACTAGATTTTTTTATAAAAAGAGTAGTCATCTCTATTCTAGTACTTATTTGTTCAAGTAAATTTTCAGCTGCTTCTCTAACTAAGCACAGAAAAGTTGATCCTATTCACTCTCTACAGGTGCAGGAGGAGGATTCAAGACTCCTTATGTCAAATACAAAGGATGCTGTATGTGAAATCCCCCAAAGTCTCTTGTGATAAAGGTTTGACCCAAATACAACTGTTTTCAGAGGTGAAACTTTTCAGAAGTGATTGTATCATGAGGGCTCTGACTTCATCAGTGGATTCATCCATTCTCATTTGAAAGGACTAGTGGGAGATGCTGGAAACTAGAGGTTGGTAGGAGGCATGGCTGGAGGAATTAGGTAACTGGAGATATACCCTTGGGGACTGTATCTTTTCCCTGTCCACCCTCCCCAGCTGCATCCCTCTCTCTCCCAGCTGCCTTGAGCTAAGAAGCTTTCCACTGCCATACCCTTCCACCATGATGTTCTGCCTCATCTCAGGCCCAAAGCATAGGAACCAGCCAACCATAGACCGAAACCTCAGAAATTGTGATTCTAAATAGACCTTTTGTCTTCCAAGTGGTTTGTGTCAAATATTTTGGTCACAGTGACAAAAAGCTGTCTAACACAGGTGCCTGACCTCATCAAAGTGAAGGGGGTGCAAAAATTGGGGAACAACTCTGAGGTTTGTGGGGTTTAGACTGAACCTTACACCAGGCAAATTTCATAAGTATGTGCAACATCACCAGGATTTCTGGAAATCTTTGGGAAAAGGAATTCAGAATGATTAAACTTCCTGGTTGAAGCAAATATAAACTAGGATTTGTCAAGATTTGGCTAAATATGTTAATGAAGCAGCATCTGTGTTCACCAGCTGGTAGTGTGTTCACCAACTTCCCTAGAATGTGTTTGGAGAAATCCCAAATTACACAACTGAAAACTATCGAATGAGCATGTATCTCAGGCCGCTTAAGCAATTAAGGTGAAACATATTTGATTTCACGTTATAGTTGGGATAAAAGGTTTGCAATAATACATTAAAACACTTAAAGTTTTATTTTCCTTAAAACATATCATCCTTGTATTCTTTCAACTCCAAACTACAGCAACGAGGTTTATCCATAGAAAGCAAAAGCAGGGGTTAGGACTATTCAGGTGGAAAAAGTAGTATGAACCCTGGTTGGGGGACAAGGAATGACATACGACATTTAGAAAACACCCAGTATCAAGTGGTTAAAACATGTAAAAGGAAGCACTGCTTTTTCAAGTATTGTTTTAAATTTTAAAACTACTTGTAAAGAGTAAAGAAGTTTAATAATTGTTTAATTTCTGTACTAGATGTGGAACCTAAGCAATGTATTGAGCCCTTAGCATAAATTCTTTGTATTGAACACTTAGCATAAATTCTTTTTATTGCCTAAAATGTAATCTCCTGTGACCATGACCTCAAGAAAATGCTGGGACTCTCACTCTGTGCTTTCAGTCCTTGCAAGTGGTTCACATGCATACTTGCAACAAATACCAAAGCCTTTGGCTATCAGTACCATCTTTACATTCACTTTATAGGTAATGAAATTCAGGCTTAGAGAGTTTTCCAAATTATCCAAAGTCAAAAATAGTAATGTCAGATCGGAACAGCAGTAGAATCCAGCTCCTCTGCCTTGGAAGTTCATGCTCCTTCTAAACAAAGTCACAACTCTTGAAAGTAATTAGTTGTTAGTTTCTTACATCTAAAGCATCTGGGCTATGTAAAAATTCTATTATCCAGCCTGTCATTTATACCAGATTATGAACATAAATCTCACTGAAAGAAGAGCAATATTGTGGGGCAAAACAAAAACAAAAATACTTGGAGTAGAAAAACACAATCTTTATCAAAGTTCTAGATTGCTTACTCGGTTTTTTGGGTTTTGTGAGTTTTGTTTTGTTTTGTTTTGTTTTTTGCTTGTTTTAAAATTTACTAGGTCATTATGTGTGTAGCTATTTCTTTTTCTATTTTTTTTCTTTCTTTGAACATTCAAAGAAACTAATAATCTGAAAAAATAAGATGAAAGGAATGGGAATTTTAAAAAACAGAAAGAAAGAAAACTAAAGAGAATTCCAAATGAAAACCCAGCAGAAAACCTGAACATTGTGTCTTATTGTCTTGAGGGGGAAGGGAGGGACTTCCAAAATGCTAATATTGGTACAGCTTTCTGACTCATCCTTTTATCCCCCACAGCACCTGGCATATTGCTTTGCATATGTACATAATCAATATTTAAATGAATGGATGAATGCATATGAAGCTTAGAGTTCCAAAATGCTATATTTCAATTCTCCTCCTGAAATCTAACACCAGACATTCATTATATTTTTTTGAAACACAATCACTTTGAAATATAAACAGGATTCAGGACTATTAAGGAAACAAATTGCTTCATATTTTGAGGCTTAAAATAAATATCTGCGAATATGATTAAGTCACCACATAATTTCTTATAATGCTGTTCTATTATATACACAAAACTATCTCAAAGTCCTGTGACTTCAAATAAGTTATTGTTATTCCCTATCACTCTGTAGCATGACTCAGAACGTGGGGTTTCCTATGTGGTTTCAGTCCAATAACCACTGAGGCTGAAATCCTATGAAGCCTTTGGACTGGGCTGCTCATCCAAGATGGCTCATTTTTATAGCTGGTGGATGATAATTGCTGTCAGTTAGGACTCAGTTGGGGATGTCAACAGCATGGCTTCTCCATGTGTCTTGGATTTCTCACAAAACAGTACATAGATTCTGAGAGGACACATCTCAAATATCAACAAAGAAGCTATGAAACTTCTTATAACTTAGCCTTGGAATCCTTAGAACATCACTTCTGACCCATTTTCTAAGTCACACTAATTGTTAAGGTCAACCCAGACTCAGGACATAAAAATGATACTCCATCTCTTGGTGCAAGGAGCAGTATGTGTGTGTATATGGAGAAGGAAAGAATTGATGGTCACCATCACTGGAGACTACTAAAAATACCTACTACTTATAGGATTTTTGATAGATGTGAACTGCTACATCTGAAAATTGTGTTGTAATAAAACTCATCATGAAACCTTCCGGCATAATTGTGAACGAAATATTTTCATGACATAAAGAATATTTGGGTGGTACACAACTTTAAACAACAACAACAAACTCAAACTACATTCATTATAATAATTGTCAAATTATAAGGTAGCTCAATGGTTAATAAAATTTCAAATGAGTATACTTAGCTTACTTCTAAGGAAAACTGGGAAACAATATCATCATTATCTCCTGGGACTAAATACTACTTCTTTTGATTGACAATATTCTACATTATAAAAATTAAAATATGAAAATGAAAATTCAAAGATCCATTTCTCCTGTATCTTCCTGGAAAAAAAGTAAAGGAAGGTTTGCCTTGTCCTGCAAACAGTATTCAACAATTGACAATGAAGACAAAAAGCCTGACGCTTTTGCATTGCCTACAATTTGTCAAGATGTTTGTTTTACACATCAACTTAATCTTCATAAAACTCCAAAATGGTAGATATTATTGGCTCCACTTTGCAAATGAAACCAAAGTTCTTGAAGGTTTAGAAACTTACCCATGTTAATGGAGGGAATAGTAGTAGCAGGATTCTGAGTGTGTTCTCCTTATACTATCTTGACTCATGAGACAAAATGAGTATATGTATGCATGTGAGTTTATAAACACACACACACATACACACATATATATACACATTCTCCACAATATATATAGTATTATATATACTTACTTATATACTTATACATACTATCTGTACATATAAGTATACTATATATACTAATATATGTTGTAATATATACTAACATATTGTACTAAGTATATTTACTAACATGTATTGTCATATATATAATATACTTATATAAATATATTATAAGATATGTTATACTTAAAATAAAACTCTGTGTGTGTGTATAATCTCTTCCAAAAGGAGATAGTGCAGCAAGAATACATACCAACATATAGGAGGAAACAGTTTTTGAAAAGGAAAACTTTATTCTAGTCACACTTCACTGGTTCACCTGACATATAAAAAGTGAAAAAGCAATGCTAACATTCATATAGAAACTGTTTTGGTTTGGATGCACAAGGGTTCATAGGAGAAATATTGGGTTATGAGAATCTTAACCCAATCAGTGAATTAATCCCCTGATAGGGATTAACTGAGTGGTAACTGAAGTGGTGGGAGGTGGCTGGAGGTGGGAATGGGGGCATGGCCTTGGGGTATATGTATTTTGTGTCTGGAGAGTGGAGTCTCTCTCTGCTTCCTGATCAGAATGTGAGCTGCTTCCCTCTGCCACACTCTTCTGCCACGATGCTCTGCCTCACCTTGAGCCCCAAGGATTGGAGCCAGCCTCTTATGGACTTCTATGATTCTGAAACCATTAGCCCTTAAATAAACAATTCCTCCTCTGCAGTTGTTCTGGTTGGGACGTTTTAGTCACAACAGTGAAAAAGCTGACTGAAACAGAAGTCCTGGAAGGACTGTCTTGCCTTCAGTGATTTGGGGAAAAGACATGGAAGGGATTTCTGTACAGGCACATACTTGATGTGGGGTCATTCTGTCTTCCATCAGAGATACTGAAAGAACATTCCTGGTAGCACAGCATTACATTATTTGCCTTTATGACTAAGACTTGATCTAAGCTGGTCATTTAATTATTTAAACAACTGAGCAGAAGAATCTGAAGTAAAATTCACACAAATATTTTAGCTGAGCAAATTTAGAGGAATATTCTCACCTTTCTGGTAAAAAGAAGAATTAATTAAATTTAGAGCTCTCAACAAAAGCCTAAAACCAAAGACAACCAAAACTCCAAGTCAGAATCTGAAAGATAGATGTATTATTTAAACATTAGCACAGATGCACTCTTGAATGCGAAGCATTAAAATTTAAGTTGTTTATCTCTCAGACAGATTTAATTTAATATCATGCAAGGCAAATAGACCTTTACTTATTCTGGTAAAGTAGTGTTGAATCAATTGTAGCTGCTACCTATTAAAAGAGAAAAGAAAAATGTAGTAACAATCCCTGTATTTGTCCAGAGAACAAAGACAATTTTAAATGCTCATGAAGTCGTTTTTAAAATTTTTTTGTGATTAATAACCCCAAATCGCACAGTCTTTGCTGCAATGGATCAATATTCTATATCATCTAGAATAGATGATGAAGGCTGACAGGGCAACCAGGGTCAAATAACCCTGTTATATTTTATGTGATCTATCTCAATAGCATTGCTGTGTTTAGTAAATTTTTTTTAATTCTTTTTGTAGTACAATTGTTTTTGCCCATAGCTAATCCTAGGCACATTTGCAATGCCTGATAGAAATGAGAACTCAGTGGATATCTAGGGAATGAATTGAATGCGTCCTTTCCTGTTCTACAGTAGAGTCCCAGGTTAAACTATGTTCAGGACCTCCTGCTACTTTCTAGATGTTTTACATGTTGTGTACCCCCATGCAGTTCCTAGACTATATCAGTATGGGTAATTTACACAGTTTCACTATTATGACTCACTGAATCAATCAAATCCTTCAAATCACTCAAACTGGTTCATTTATGAACAGCACAATCTTAAAGATGATTTTAATGTTGCTATTTTCCTTAACAACTTGCATAGATGTGACATTTTACTGCAACTGCTGATAAAGTTTTTCCTGGAAAGTTGGGCATATAGATAAAAATCACAAAGTGTGTGGAAGAATATCCTTCACCCTCTTCCTATGTTTAAAACACATAAGCACTATCTGATGGGCATGTTTTATGAGTTCCCAGTGGCTTAAGAAACTAGTCTTGTCTTTCAAATAAATCTCTTATCTCAGTCCCTGTTCATGGCTCAGGTCTACTGCAAAGGGTGATGTCATGGTGTCACAATCTCTAAAATTGGAGTCATTTAAAGGTTTGCCCACACCCTCTATGAGATAAGAGGTTGGCAGTGTTAATTTTGTGGGTAACCATTAAGGTAATAATCCCCAAACACTATGTTTCCTGGCAACCAGTATGGTGGCATTTGGCATACTCAAGCAGTCCCCCTAACCAAAAGTCCTGCCCCTTCTGAGATCAACTGAAAGGCTTTTCAGAGGATGGAATCTTTCTTTCCTCATCTTAAAAAACAAATGTAGTTTAGGGAAAAAATTCCCAATCCTAATTCCCATGAGCAATAAGTGCACATTCAGATTCATTAAATAACCTTTGTTCCATATTTCCACTGAACACACTAGTAGCGAATGGTGATTGTCACATTATACAAACCCAGTTACAGTAATTGTCTCACTAGAGCTCACTGAGATAAATAAGAACCTTGCTTTCCAAGAACTTTTATCTATTTTAGTTCACTTTTGCTTTCTAAAAGATATTCTGGGCTACAATATATGGCTTCTCAGGCTACTAGGGTGCCAATTTATTCCTCAGTGTTTCCCAGGCCTTCTTCACATATGAAGCAAATCGTTAATGACCCTTCCTTGAAGACTGAGGATATCTCTAGTTGGAGGGAAACATATGGTTGGTTGGATTGACTGTTTGCCACTTTAAATACTCAAGGGATGTTTCTACTGAAAATGTTGTCCCTTTATACTCTTTTTAATATCCCCCATCACATCATATAGGAAACTTCATAATGATGCCTTCATACACTCTAATACAATTCTGTAAGATTAGCTACCCAGTAATTCTTTTCAATAAATTGAATTTTATGTCTACTTTAAAAAATCCCAAAGAGAGTCCAAACAATAAGGCACCAATCTTTCTGATGATAAACCTAAGCAATAGTTAGACATTTTGTTTTTCAAAATCAGAATAATCTCCAAAATTATATCATTAAACTTTACCAATTATGGGTTTTTTTCTAAACGAATTTGTTAGACTAAGAGAAAAAGTACTCATGCTATTGTTTTTATGAAATTGAAATATCTTTGTATTTATATCCTATTCTTCATCAAAAATAGATACACAAGATATGCTTAATGGAAAGAATTTAGTGATATTAGGCAAGATTAAAATCCCACCTTCTCAGGCTGGGGTTGTGACTCAGTGGTAGAGCTCTTGCGAAGTATGTATGAGGCACTGGGTTCAATCCTCAGCACCGCACATGAAGGAATAAAATAAAGGTATTCTGTCCACTATAATTAAAAATATACTCTTTAAAAAATCCCACCTTCTCCATTGGCAGGAATATTTCCTAGTATTTATTGAAATGAGAGCATGAGACTAAGTGAAAAAATATATGAAAAATCCCTAATTAAAATGCTTAACATACAGGAGGTCTCAATAAATGTTTATTGATCAGATTCCTCACCTGACCCTGTTGATAAGAATTTTCTAACCCTTAGAAAACTTGCCATGGTTTTATAAACCAAAATATTTGCACAGTGTTTTTTTCAAAAGGAATTTACACCACAGAATAAGATATAGGGGAGCATAAACCCCACTTGTTAATTCCAAAGAAATGTCTTTTGGTTGATATCACACTCAGAAAACATATTAAAATTTCATATTTCTTTTTGAAATCATATTCCTACTGAGTTAGTGAACTTGCCATCTGTATATAAAGAAGATTCAACTTTCAAGAGAATAAAAGATGGTTCTCTTCTATAATCAGGGACTCACCTCCGTTTCCTCCCTGGCAACATTGGCCATCATGATTCTGGCACCCTAGCAACCATGACTATCAGACAGCTTTATTTGAAACAAGCTTCAGTGAAGAACAGGTAGTAGAAAAAGAGCTCACATAAAAACAAAAGTGAAATATCCATAAGAATAAGTACAATCAAGGCTTCCTTGGATGCTAAGCAATTTTTCCTGGTATAATTTGAATAAAAAATTAAAAGCTCAGATTTGTCAGAGAGCAGAAGAGATAGGTATTTCATTGGGTAAGTACTGCATTCCAAATACTCTACTAAAGAACATAATTGATAAAATATAACGGAGCAGTAAATACAAGAAAGAACAATTCTGTTCCATCTAGAAAATTCTAAAAAGCAACATGCCAAATATTTCATGAGAGATTTGTGTTACTAAACACAATTTAGATACAACAGTCTGTACTTTTAGCGTTTCTGCCCTGCCGCTTCTGGGCAAGCTGATTTCTATATTGAGTTGGTTCCTAGCGCCAAAGGTCTGACAGAACACAGGAAAGTTTAAGCAAACAGTTCACTTTATTTGAAACAGATTTATTACTGTCATCAGGAACACTGTGTCCTTCATGGCCACATTTTATGGCCTGTGCACCTGATGGGCTAGTTCCTGACAAAGTCATTCCTCACTACCTGCTCAGTACCTGCTGAACTCTTCCCCACCAGCTCCCAGACAAAATCCATCCAACTCCTCTCTTCAAACCCAGAATTTTCTCATCCCAAACACACTATCAGAAACTGCCAGACTTCATTTTCAGTTTGCCAACAGAGTAACTTAAATTCACATCCAAATGAAGGTAGGAAAAAAATCACACTTTACAAAAAATGATTGATTCTAAACCAGGAAACATTTGCTATGGAAACTAAGCAGATAATATGAACTAAAGTAATAATATACTGTACCCTTAAAATCCTGGCCAACACATAGGAACATGGTATCCTAGGTAAAATATTTAAAAGTAAAAACTTTTTTAGTTTAAATTTATTTTTAACTGATTTATTAAAAAAATTGTATATATATTTTAGGGTATTTTATTTGCTTTTTAAATTTATTTTTAAATGATACATTAAAATGCACATATTTATAGCTTATTTTTTATTTAAATTTATTTTTAACTGATACATTATGGGGTACAATATGTAAAATTTTATGGAATAAAATATGTACAATTCATATATCAATTAAAAATAAATTTAATTGAAAAAATAAGTAAAAGTGAAATCCCTAAAAATAACATGTTCACAAATGTGCAGCCTCCTAACCTTCTAAAATTATTTTAATGTGTCTTATGTAGGATTATCTTGAAAAACTTTATATGCCAAGAAAGGCAAACAATTATCCTCATGTCATTGACAATGAAATTAAGACAGTGATCTGTTCAATATCATATCCTAAATGAGTGACAGACGTAGAACTAGCATAAAAGTCTCCTAACATGAGCTAGACACAGAGGGAAATTCTGGGCCTTTTTAATTACAGTAGAATAAGGCAGAAAACTCTCTTAATCATGCCTCAGTTTTTCCAGGTGCCCACCAGTCTCATCTAAGGTTATGTTCTCACTCTTCTTTCAGAGCAATGCCTGTTTTTTGCTCCTACCACAGAGGGAAACAAGAGAGGTTATGCTCATTTAAATATCTGACTTTGCAGTCCTTCTTGCAAGAAATTGGAGAATGACATATCTGTGTTGGTCAGCTTTCCCTCACTGTAACAAATGCCTGAGATAATCAACTTTATAAAGACAAAAGGTTTATTTTGGCTACAGTTTCAGAGGTTTCAGTCCATGTGATTGGCCCCCTGGCTTTTGTGTCTATAGCAACTTAGCATCATGATAGGAACATGTGGAGGAAGAAAGTTGCTCACCTCATGACAGGAAGTAATAAAGAGATCAAGGATGGGGCTGGAGTCCCAGAGTGCCCCTCAAGGGCCTGTTCCCTACATTCTGAAGACCTCCCAAGTAGACTCCATCTCCATTTTTGCCACCTCCTAATAGTGCCAAGCTGGGGATTTAGCCTTTACTCCATAGGCCTTTGGGGGACACTTAAGATCCAAACTAGAACAATAGCCATCAGAGACATTATGACACTAATCAAGGTATTTAACAAGGGACCTGATGATTTTGGCAATGCTTAATCTTTACATCTTAACCTTAGCCACTGTTCTCAGCACCAGGGAAACCAAAACCAATCTCTTAGCATACGTGGAACTCCTATTCTAGGAGGAGGAGGCAGAAAACCAACTATAAACATAACATAGAGGTGAGTTATATAGAATAGATCATGATAAATGCCAAGGGGATAAAAACAGGGTGTGGTCAGGAGTTCAAGAATGCTGGATTGTGTGTGTGTCAGGTGGGGTGGAGGCACAATTGTCAGTGGAGGAATCAAGAAAGCAGAACAGCCCACAGGGCACCATCCCTCCACTATCTAGCAGAATCTCATACGAGAGAGGGGAACAGAGAGACTACAGAGAGGTTATGAGCAGATAATATGCCAGAATGAGCTCTTCTGAGACTCACTGGACACATTCTACATAGACACTAAAAAGTGCAGGCAGACCCGACAAAACAGATCCAAGTTACATTCCCCACAACCCCTGTTGCCGACCTACTAGGTCTTAAAGTGTGTTTGCTTCTCTGTTCAAGCAGAACAACTCCCCACGTTTTCTCATACCCTTTATCATATCCTACTCCCTTCCCAAGACTCATTCTGGATGTGAGAAACTCCTTCTTAAGATGCATCTGTATAGTTAGCACCTTCCATATCTAGAACCAGGTTGCAGATAAACTGCTGTCTCTCCTCTCCATTTCACAGGACTTGTCAACTGGAGCTCCTGGATTGATGGACTTTGGTTCTACTTACTCTCCACCTGAGGTTCTTTATACCCCCAAATAACACTCCATTTGAAAAAGAGCCAGTATGTTAGTAGCTTAGGGAATTTGTTCTCTCTCCTACACCTCCAGGATATATCTGACTGTCTTATGGTCTTAACATAGAATGTTGCTTCCTTCCTCCTTTGGTCTTTTTTTTCCCTCTCTCTTCTAACCAATCTGCAGATTCTACTTCCCATAATAATTTACAAATCTGTCTTCTCTTCCAAATTTATCCAGATTGATCAGCATTGCTAAATGCTTCTACTAATGGTATTTGAAACATGATAGCTCTTGGATACAAATTGCTTCCTTGTAGGAATTATTTCCCCATAATCAAGAACACTTTCCTCAGCCAAGCAAAAGCAGAAGGTCAGGTTCAAGGTAGCTGGCTCCTTCAGCTCAAAATTCAGCTTCTGGGAAGTTAAAATGAATACAGCCAGAGCACCTAAATATAGTTTAAGCCTCTACTATCCTCAATTTTGCAATCCAGTGTAACACTAGATAAAAGCAGAAATTTAACCAGTGGATGGGGGGAGAAAATCCCTCAAGTGGGAAAAAAATACAATAAATTGTTACACATATCTAGTTCTTGAAAGGTTTGATTGTGAATACATGAAGAGCAAGAAAATATGTTTAATTAAGGATTCCTTCTACAAATAGAATCAGAAAAAGAAAAGACAAATATTCACAAAAAAATTGAGCTTTTCCTCCTAAATATCAAAAGTAACAAATGACATTTTAAACATAACAGAATTTGTAGTCCAATGATAATATTGACAAGAAAATGAAACTGAAATTAAGAAGAAAGAAATATATAAGGCAAATCACATAATATATTGGGGGAAAATTCTGCCTAACTGGTCATCACCACTAGGTTCTAACCCAACCATTAACTAGCTGTGTGGTGGGCAATCCTGGGCAAATCATTTTAATGTCTCCTAAAATTCTGTCAAATATAAAATCAGATTCTTGGAATAGAAGATATCTGAGTTCCTTCCTGTTCTGTTGTATGCATCTCCAGATGGTTTACATCAAATTATAGAAATGTGGCTTACAAATTGTTTTTCTACCCATGTCCCTTCAGTTCTAAAATTCGAATCATTTCCATTATTTCAATTTGAAGCAGATCATCATGTAAATTGAAACACTGGTCCTGCAATGTGAAGCACAAAACGATGAACTGATAATATATAAAATTACGACTCAGATTCAGATTATTGTAATAAGCACATTAGATAAAAATCCAATATCCTAGAAAACAATAAATATTTTTTCACTATAAAAATACAACTTTACCTCTCCCAATTTATTTAAAGTTTATCTTTCAAACTATAGAATTTCATCTTAATTTTCTGAAGTGAAAATGAAATATCTTATGACTTTTCCTGTTATTAATTTTTCCCCATATTCTAATAAAATTTCTCAAGAAAACAAATTCAATTTATTTTTTGGTGTGGTACAGATATAAATACAAAATTATTTAATGCTAATTTCTACAGTAAGGTTGAGGGAGTTTCAGTGGAGAGTTAAGATTTGAATAATCTCTTGAGTTTATTATCAGGATCAGAGCTGAATTCTTTGTATAAGGTGGAACCACTAAGTTAAAACTAGAAAAAATTAAGCATGTCAACTAGATTTCCCCATGTGCACCGTTTTTAAACTGTTTCATGGAAAAGATCCATGATAGATTAGATATTGTAAAGATTGATATTGCATACTTCCAGTTTCTTACAAGTTATTTTGCTTGCAGGCTATCTCTAGAAATCAAAGGAACTGAGCTCTTTCTTATTTTGAAAGCCAAATAATGGCAAATCTGGGACTATTTTAAATTGAGCGGTCAGCAAGGGGTTCTTTGATATTGAACTCTTTTGCCAACTTCTTAGGCAATAAAAATAGTGAGCTCAAGAATTCCTTATGGAATCTTTTCAGAGCTTACTTCATCAGATGATATTAATATGTGTAAATGTTCACAAATATTTATTGTATGTTCTCTATGGAGGAATTATTTTAGGGCTTTGGGTCCAAGATCCTTGCCCTTGTACCTTTGAGAATCTTGCATTCTAATTCAAAATGACAGACAGGGGACAACATGTAAATCATGTAACATGTTAGAAATGATAAGTGCTATGGGAAAAAGAAATAGAGCAGGATAAGATGGTTAGGGAAGACCAGAATGGGGAGGACCCATGTGATGTGGGGTTTCCGCCAGGGTTTTTATAGAGTACCTGAAATCATGGTGGTGCCATAAACTGATCCTGAAAAGGTGGAGCAAAGAGCAGATTGCCAAAGGGAAAGTTGGTGGGGCATGTGGCTTGGGGCCTGAGGATCAGGAGCTCAACTTCAGATGCGCTGGGACTGATGGGTTTTCTAGAAATGAGTGTCTGATGATACATTTTATCCTACATTATATTGAGATGGAAGAGATGAGCGATTTTTGTCACATAGATTCAGAGGTTAGGGGAAATTTGGATATCCCTGAATAAAAACAAAGACACAGATGTCCAAATGAACCTTAGCCTTCTAATTAGAAACACTCATAAATATCTTGGGTTTTGATGTGAACTAAGTTAAAATCTTTCCATCTCATATGAACATGTTCACAATAAGAATAGTTGCACCAGGTTTTACTTTCAGAAATGTAATAATCTTCATGGGAAACAGATACTTAAATCCTTAAGGAGAGAAAAGTCAACTATAAATCACAAAGAGATCTCACAAAGAGATCTACCTTCCCTGGGGATGTGAACGTCCCTGAGGGTCTGGAAATCTCACACATGCTATGTTTCTCTCTCTGATTGCATAAATTTCCACTGTCCAGAGATTCAGATTTTAAGAGAAAGAATGCTATAACCAAGGAAATGTCAGTGGTGGGTAATAGCTCCAGCTGAAGGCAAATGGTACTAAACTTAAAGCTATGATTAAGATAACTCATAGGGAAGGGAAAGGGGATTGAAGGGAGAGCAAGAGAGGATAACAGGCAGAGTGGGTACCATCAAAGTACAATACATGCATATATGGAAATGTCAGCCAACTCATTGATTTGTACAATTAATATTAATTACTACTAATAATAGTTTTTCTTTAAATAACAAAAAAGGGGATAAAAGTAGCATTTACCTCTGAGGCTTATAGAGAGGATTAGCTGAGTCAATACATGTAAAGTACTTTAAAATGTCATAAAATTTTATAATTCTCAATAAATGCTATTGAAAGATTAAAAAACCCCATGTGTGTCTGATTTTAAAAAGCCCAGATAATATCTGTAGAGAAAATGGCCATATAATATTTTTTAAAATAAATATTTGAAGTTCAATAATAAAATTGATACTACATTGACATTTAGGGTGAAAAACAAAAAGATCACCCAGTAAACTAAGTTGAAAACTTCTAAGAAGTCAAGAAGTAAGGGATTGCTACTTCCATCAAGTTCATGGTGCCTCCTTAGAGCTGAAACATCTCTCCCTCTGTATCACTTTCAGAAGTTCCAAACTCAGCACCCTATCTCCTTCTCAGTCTGCTCCCCAAATGAAGCATCTGACAGTCACGCACACACAAAATTCTCTATCATCCCTGAATTTCATGCTTCTGAAATACTAGAACCATATTAAGCCATATTATAAAGTCACAGTGGGTTAGAAAAACATGGAAAACATATACATACAAGTACATGCATGCATGCAATGCATATGCACACTATGCATGTGTACACATCATGTATGTATACCTATATGTATAGGTACAAAATATATTTATGTACACATAAACTTCTGCTCTTTAATATCTGTTCAGTTCCTTAGCATCCTGACCTGATGAATTAGTAGAGACTCAGCAAATGTTGCTAATCTATTGATTGATCCTAAGTGTCTCTGAAATTCAATTTAACTATTGAGACTATATTTGGGATAACTCATCCTCTATTTCACTTTTCTCCATAGGAAAATTACCAAAATGTTGGAAGTGATGAAAGAGATTAATTTTAAAGCATTTTTCAAAAGATATTTCTAAGTCTGTTCTTCAATAACCATAAATGGATTTTTGAAAGATAAAAAAATGTAATTATAAAAGAAAATTCCATTTGCTTCTTAGCTATAGCAGAACTGAATCAGATTATTTGAATTTGGTCAAGATTTCTCCTTGATTAATATTTTCTGATTCATTTAAAACATCATATAAATTCCAGAGCATCAGTGAGTCAAGCCAGATTTGATGTTAGTATCTTATTAAATCGGACAAACCATAATTTGGTGTGTTTTCATTTCTTCAGTGTTAATGTTTTTTTTAAAAAAACAAATTACATGTTAACTATGAGTAAAAACTTGTTATCAAAAGACTTACCATTATGTTGCCTTAAACCTGTTAATTGGAGTATAATCCCATTTTCTAGCTTTTAAGGGAAAGAGGCAACTATCTCAGTTAATTACAGTTTCATTGCTGGTACCCCAGAGCAAGCACAGTTAAGTGTTCAATGTTCCAAAGTAATTGGCAAGGACTTAGAAGAACCAGGACATATAAATTTGTACTAACAACTTAAGCTAATTGGCAAAATGGAAATAAATACAAGAATTTAATGATTACCCCACAATGAAATCAAAGGAAAGGCTGACAGTAAGCACAATCAAGAACATAGATTTAACTAAACCTGTGCAAATTATAAGACACTTTCATTGAGATTTCCAGTGAAATAAAATGCTCAAATAGCTTCTGTTTAATCTATGTGTATTTCAGAGGGAGATTTCTGTGTCAGTATAGGTTCTCAATAAGTAATATTTTCATATCTTCACTTTTAAAAATATATATATACACTACCAAAATAGAGGAATCTATCTGTGACTGCATAAAAATGCCTCAAAACATTATATGTCCTACAAATTGGAAAAATGGTCACTATTGCATTTATATAAAAAGCTTCAATGGACTGATGGTATAGATCAGTGGGCGAGTGCTGGCTTAACTAGCATGCATAAGGCCCTGGGTTCAATTCTAGTATTGCAAAAATAAAAATAAATAGAAAATTCCAATATGCACCATATTATCTAAATCATAATGCAATAAGGATAGATATTTCTACCTATTGGATAACCAAACATCATATGTCAACAAAGTGATAAAATGCCATAGAATCACTGGCACTGCTATAAATATTACCACAAATATTGTCATTACTATTATTATTATTATGTTTTTAGCTTGGTTGTCTAAAATCATTAAATAGAGCATAGAACATGTGCATTCAGAACAAAGGTTTCTTTTTTCTTATAAAGCTCAACCACAGCAAATCATAAAAAAAAAGTGGCTGGTTAGAACTTTTAAGGTGGAGTTCAGTAATAAACTGAAACAGATGCTTTGCAGTGAGGCAAGGACAGTGCAGGAAAGCAATATGTGTTTGCAGGATAAATAGCTCATCAGGACGGTAAACAATGACTGTACATTTGACAGTAGATCAATGAATGGAACATGAAAAACTCGCATGAGGGTAAGAGTAGCAAAGAATTCATATACAAAGTTAATATTTTAATTTTATGTTTTCCTTATTAAAATAAATGTCAACAGTTTACCCCAACTTCAATCCCATTTCCAACTCCTTTCTCTTCAATCCCAGGAATATGCTATTGCTAGTCAGTATCAGAGAAAACAGGCTGTAGGGAGTTGAGGACCTGGTCCCCATTTGACCTTCTGAGCCTCAGCCTCCATTCTTTCCCACCTGTGGCACCATCCCTATATTCCTACTCAGCAATCTCTCTTCCACATCTTGTGTGATATCTCTTTCATGTCTACTCATCCTTGACCAACCCAGTTGCCATTTTCTCTATGATGTCCCCATTTCTCCTCCTAAAGAATGGTTCAGAGCAAAAGATATGCATGAAAAATCCAATTATATCACATAATATGGGTATAATTTTTGCCAGATAAACCCTGTTTCCTCAGCACAGTTCCTGGCACAAAGTAAATATGCATAAACCACTACTACAATTATCACCTGTTCTCCTAGAACACTTTGCCATAATTCTAGGACAATGTTTATCAGATTGTGTAATAAGTGCCCATTTTCATTTTCCTCAGCAAGGTAAGTTCCACTTGGTTTTGTATCTCCAGTGTCTAGAATGTGATCATACATGTGTGCATCATTAATGTACAGAATAGTAAGGAAATAAATCATCCAAAGGACATATGCAATGCTCTTTATATTGGGGTGTTGAAATATTCTCAGTTGAATTTTTCAAATATGGCTGTCCCCTATCCACCACCATCTGGACAAAATGGAAATAGAAGAGTGTAGCTCCATAGTAGAATGGTTCAGAGACTAGTGGCACCAAGCAATTCTGGAAATAGAGAGGAAAATGGGTCTGAAAATAGGAAGGTCCAAAAGATCTGTCTTAAGAAAACTGGGTCCCAGTGAATATTGATTCCCCCAGCCTGGGCATGTGGTAGAGTTCATGTGTTAGATGAGGTCACAAATGAAAAGGTCAAACAAAGGACCAAACCACCATAGAAAAGAATCAACTGATGCAGCAAACAGAATCACTCATAGCTTAAGAGTTATAGTTAAAATGCAGTCAAGATTATTTTAAGCATTGAATGAAATAAAAGAAATTATATCAGTTGTAAAGAAATGACAAGACAGATTTTAAAAGGAATTAAGAAACATGCAAGTGAAAACTAAAACCAGTGAAATAAAACATCTTAGTGAATGGAATAAAGAATAGTCAGAGCACAGATAGGGGAAGTATTAATGAACTATGGGATAGATACAAGAAAGAAAATGACCTTTAGTATATCTGTAATCCCTGGGTATAAAGATCATCACACAACATTAGTTCTTAGGAAGGTACTTGGCTACACACAGATGCTGAAAATACATTACATATATAATAAGTTCTTTAGACAGCTTAGCTTTTTTTTCTGACATCATGTTAATATTATATATCTAATGCCTACCAAGTTATCTATTACAGCTTGGATAGAATTATACAAAATGTTTTTAGTGACTAATATTTCTATGAAATAGTAATCTATACTTTGCCTGATATTTAAAATTATAAATTTCCAAAATGATATATGAGTATTATAAAACTATTTCAGAATCCATGGAGGATACATGATTGAGTTAGATTCTCAAAAACAATTACACACATGTGCATACACACACTGAATATAACTTAGAAAATTTAGGCAACTATATCAATAATCTCTGACTTTGTGATTTGCAGTTTACATTATGAATAAAGCATGAGTAACCACAAAACTAACTCTTCATGCTGGATAACTTTTCATATGTCAGACAAGAAATACTCTATTGTTCGGACATTTAATTTCCCACAGAGGCCAAGGTAAAGGTTTGATCTCCAATATAGCTCCACTGAGAGGTGGTGGGACTTTAAAAGGTGGGGGACTAGTGGGAGATCTTTAGATCATTGGATAAATACCTCCAAAGGCCAGTTCCCTCTCTTTCTATTTTCTGGCTAATGATATAAGCAGTTTGCTCTTCCACATGCCCCCACCATGATGTGATGTGCTCACCAGAGGCCCAAAGCAAAGCAGCTGTTCCATTCTGGAACCTCCAGAATCATGAGCCAAAATAAAACTTTATCCTTATAAGTTCAACACCTTGGGTATTTCAAATGCACAGTTGACCAAGACAATACACAATTAATAAAATTTTATCATCATAAAGTGATATCCATGATTCTCTTCATTAGAAAGAGGAAGGGAAGGGAAATGACCTGTTATTGGTTATTAGTCTTTTGATTTAAGAGGTGGAGGTTCCCAAGTGATTTTTTTTCTGATTGAAAACCAGGGTTGTATACACCACCTGTACCACCTGTGAGATGGTGATGTCAGATACAATGAAGCCTACTGGAGCAGCTTCAGGAAGAACATAAACTTCAATAGCAACTTGTTGAGAACACAGGATGAACCAAAATGCTAAAATGGCAAAGATACAAGCAGAAAGATTCCATCTCTAAGGGAAAATAAAAGAGGACCTGATTCTAGTCCTTTTCCCACTGGACATCCCAAATGCCTTTCATATGAATGAGAAGTTGGAAAGACCATAGATATTTTATATGTCTATTTTCAGTTGTAGAAGAAGCCACTAAGGAATGTTCTCCAAGACTAAATACAATCAAATAGAGACAAGAGTAACTCCTTTTAGTTTTTATCTTGCATTTAGGTAACTTGATGAGAACTGAGACTCATTTTATCATCTGTGCTTCCTCGAGGTAGATGGACCTTGTTAAATGTTGCCATTTTACAGGCAATGAATCTGAGAAATCTAATGGTTAATGGACTTGCCTCATATTGCCCAATGAATAGACCCAATAGCTTCTTCTAAACTGACCATTAATGGGGTTATTTTGAAATAACTCTTGCTCTTAGGGAGGTCTGGAGTCAGATTAGGAAATGTTACCTTTATAAGAAGGGCTTTCAGTTGGAATTGGGATAATCTCGTTTTTCTCTGTGACCAGCACCAAATTTGCCATCTTTCTGCCAGAAGTCTAGCTAGTTAGCTAGCTGATGAATTTTCACCTCTCCGTCTCTCTCACTTCCAATCTAGCACAAAAGTTTGGCAACTGTCTCCTCAATGCTTCCCATACTTCACCCTACTGCCACTATAATAGTTAGACATCCATGATCTCTTGGCTGAATTGTAGGCATCCTGACTGTCAGACTTGCCCTATTCCATAGAGTCCCCACAACACAGGACCAAAGTATTGTGATGACCTTAACATAATGTCCAACTTCTGAAATGGCTTATAAAGAAGGCTCAGTTCATCTTTCCATTCTCATCTTCTGTCTCTTGCCCTTACCTTTTTTCCAACATGCCAAATCATTTCAGATCCTCCGTGCCACTATGTTATTCCATTCTCCCGAGCCAGGTCTATTCTGTTCGTGCTGACATGAGTACTCTCCCTTTCTTCATCCTTTATACTAGCCAACTCCTATTCACACATCAAAGCTCATCTGAGCTGTCATTTGCTGCAGGAAATCTTGTAATGTTGTGTTTGTTCTACCTTGTCCGTGTTCCCTACCTGATTGCATGTATTGTAACGGAAGTAGTACCCAGTAAATATTTCCTCTTGATATGTATTCTTAAAACTTTTAATGAAACATAAAATAGTTAGAAAGCATGCACAAATCATGAGTAAACAGGTTAACCATTTTCACAAATTGAATATACTCAGTACCCAGAACTCAGGTTAAGAAACAGGACTTTGCTTATACCCAAGAAATCCCCATTTTCTCCCTTCCTTTCAATTCACCCTCATGAGTTATCACAATGCTAATTTATAACAGCCAAGATTAATGCTTTAACTTTACATAAATCATATAGTACATTTGTGTTTCTGTTTGGGTTCCTTTCAACATCATATTAGTAAGATTCATTCATATTGTTGTATGTGGCTATAGATTACTCATTTCATTGTGTTAGTACCCAATAAATCTCAGGTGAAGATAATGAATAAACAATGACCACTAAACACCAAAAGAGAAAAGTGTCTACATGTCATGGAATGGAGAAAATGGATCAATTCTGATCTTCAACCTGAATCCCCTTAAGTTTCAGGAGATGTAAGAAATGGTTTTAACAATGTGTATCCCATGACCCTCATCTATGGCAGAATAGTAAATTGAAACATCAGCAGCAATAGGATCACACCTTTTCTGTTGTTTTACTTTTAAGGTGTGTCCTCTCCATAATCAGAATCACAGAGCCAGGTGCAAAGGGCATCATTTGAATTATAGGACCGTGACTGGAACACAAGCAAGCAATCGAGACGTTAAATGCTGAGTTACTTCCTGCTTTTTGTGCTTTACAGTATCCCTTTTCATAGGCCAAACAGTCTATGAATCCCATCTGTCAGGAATTAGGGATGTATAATGCAAGTAAAGGAAGTAGCAAATTAGGAAGTGATAAAAAAAAAAAAAGGTACAGAAAACAGGAACAGAGGGAGGATGCATTGAGGGCATCAGATGGTGATCCCAGCAGTTTGGTGGTGCTTAACTCTGGCTTCAAGTGAGAATCATTTGGAAAGCATACTGGTGACCTGGGTTCCATCCCAAACCAATTATTTCAGGATGGTGAGGGGTGGCATTAATATTTTTTCAACCTCTCCAGATTATTTTTACATGCAACCTGGTATAAGGGCCATTGGTTTAAAACAAAGACCAGGGAGAGACAATAAACGGACACACCTGAAGTTGTTCCCAAACTTTATTATGGGGAAAAGTCACCTGGAGAACTTGTTTAAATTGTGGATTCTTTGAAAACCCACCCCATACCACCCCCAGGAGGGCAGATTCATTTGATATGCTTGAGCCTTAGGACTCTACATTTGCCACAATCTCCCCAGTGATCCTGAGGGAAGAGAAATTCTAGGGAAAGGATGGCTAATAAGATGAAGAAAGAAAAAAGAGGTGGAACTTTAACCACGAGGATAACTCTTCCTAGCCCTGGTCCAGAGCGAGCACCCTAAAATTCAGTGCTGAAAGAGGTAACAGATTTTATTGATTTTTTCTTAAAATGAAATTTCATATACAATAACAGAAACAATGAGTATTTATTAAAATTTCATTTGCCCTTAAATTTCTATCTTTCTAAAAACGATGTGATTATTCCTGAATGAGCACCAATGATCTCTTCATCTTTCCTTACATGGAGCAAAGCAGTCATGCCGTCTGAAGAGGACACATTATGGAATATGTTCTATGAAGCATAATTTTCTAAAATGGCAAGCTCTGTAACCATGAGTGTGCTTTGATGGGATGATTATCTAATACTTAATAATCATCTTTTAAAATTAACACAAGGTAACTTTTAAGGAAGTCAGTGCAAAGTTTTATTTCAATGGCCAAATGGGAGGATATAGGAAATGGCTTCTGAAGTTCTTTGCACTATAAGAAGAATTCAATTTGAGACTTTCAGTTCTTTTTCCCCTTTTACGCCTGCTAGATCATCAGTTATTTGCTTCCACATTCCAGGTTCCAATGTAAAAAAAAATACTACAGAAAGCAACTTTTACTGAAGGTATTATTCAATCATATTTAAGTGAAGGGTGCAAGCTTAAGCATCCTTAAGTTCCAGCCATCTTAACAAGGCAGGCGGGTGGGTGACAGGTATCACCTTGCTGACACCTGTGTGAACTTCAGCACTTTGCTCAACCTTTCTTGACTAAAGTTTCCTTGAAAAATGAAGCCACTAACGATAGCTACCATTTACTGAGCTCCTGTGTACCTGAATTTTTGTATATGGCTTTTTACAATAGCTCTGTTAGATATTACTATCCCAACTTAGAGATGAGGAAATGGAAACTCCCAGAGGTTCAGTAACTGACAAAAAGGTGAAACTCCTAAATGGCAGAACACAAAGACAGTTTCACTACCCTTGAAGCCCGTGCCTTGCTCACCAGAGCAGTATCTGAGTCTATCACACAACAGGAGTTCAGTCCATTTAACTCATTGAATCAACACAGCTCCAAAGTCATGTTCTTCATCCATCCAATTCTTCTTTTATATGTATATCAAAAATGGACATTCACTCTACTGTCCTGTATATTTTAAAAGAGCAAATAAAAAAAAGAAAAAGAAATGGACATTAGTGTTAATATCCCAAAATAAATTCATAGAGTCAAGATTAGAAATTTTTGAAAAGTTCCGAATTTTGTTTCTGGAGAGTGGAGGGGGCAGGTGCAATGAGCTGTTGGTTGGTAGCTTGCTACAGGTGGAGCAAGTCTAGATGATTCCCCCATCTCCTTAGTTTTGTGTCTTGCCTGCCATTTACCTAATCTTAATATCTTCCTCAGGGAGGTGATGTGAATCCAATGATCCCAAGAGTCATGCAAACACTAAACTCTATTCTATGTCTTTCTTTCATATTTTAATAAGAAGGCAATCCACATCTCCATTTTAAATATCCCCAAACATTCCCTCACCTAGAGGAAAATCTGTCTAATTTGCAGGAGAGTGACTGTAAACAGAGTTGACTGTTCAGACTTTTTACATGTTATGTTTGTCCAAGGATCTACAGTCCTTCTCCACAGTATTTATCTTCAGTCTGTAGGTAATCTCTTTTTCAGATGACAGGGAGGGGCAAATCAAATATTACATTCAGAATAAGCAAAATACTTCCATTTCACTCAATAGTCTTTGAGTTCTCTCTTTACCAAAATCTGCCCACAGAGCATTTAGGAAACTATGCAAATAAAAGCTTTGTAAGATAACATGATCAAGAAATGGGAAGGGCCAGAGTTAAAATTATCACAGATTTTGATGGTTAAACTTAACAATTACAGTCATGGAGTAGCTATGCAACAATTCTTAGAAGAGTCAAATAAATAGAAATTGGAATCTGGAGATGTTCACTGAACATCTGAGAGAGGGAAGAGGAACCAAGCTTAGGTCAGAAGTAACTCCTTTGCGGTCTAACTTAAGGTAGCAATTCTTCTCTAGCATCTATCCAGTGACTGGTTCTTTCTTGTTCTTTTTTTCCTCTTACTCTTTCTATTTGCCTGCATCACACAGCTACAAGGTGGTCAAAATAAATAGATAGATTAGATAGATAGACAGATAGATAGATGATAGATGGATGATAGATAGATAGATGATAGATAAACAATAGAAAAAGGGACTAAACTTTTTGGGGGTGAAAGTGAAGGAGAGACACACAGGCAAGTGTCAAAATAAACTGGTACTAAAAACTCAGACTTTGGAAACAAACCCAGCAGGATTTTCATCCCAGCCATGTAAACTTGGGCAAGGCATTGAACCTGAGTTTAGTTTCCTCATCTGCAGTAAATAAACACTGATGATATCTACTTCATAAACCTGCTATAATGATTTAATAGATAATCTGTGTACAGAAGGTTATGGTATCAATGATCTATTTGATCATCCCAATGTTAGTCATGCAAGGAACAGAGATGAAGGGGTAATCCATTCTAACCTGCATTGGGGTTTTACTAGGCTCCACTGCCTTGTCCCGGAAGAGCACTCCTTTCTTCTTAAAAGGCACGTTATTGTGCTGCTATTACAGTGAACTGCTTCAGTGTTTGTCTCCTGAACTTGTTACACAACCTTCTGGTTCTTTGCTGACTCATTTCTGCTTTGTCTCCTCAAGACCCTCCCTCCAGTCTTGAATTCCCTGTCTTGACTACATTCCTACTCCTGGGTCAACTGCCACATCCTTGCTTCTGACTCCTTCATTTCTACCTCCAGAGCTGATTGGACCTCCAAACTGGCAAAGAAAAGCACACAAAAATTCAGCAGGGGTTGTGATACAGTCTAGATTAGGAAGCATAGGGATCAAAGGAGAGAAACTTTGAGTCTATCTCAAGCACAGGCCCTCTTTGCTAAGCTACCTCTCATGGGAACTTCCCTGCACTGGGGAACACAGCCATGGCAATCTTCTGAAAGCGTTGCTTTATTAGTTTTCTTTCCCAAATCTGGATCTTTCCATTACCTATGGTCTCAAACATAAGTTTCCCTGCAGGGACTCATTCTGTTTTCAGTCATGTATTAACTACCCATGCCCAAACCTACTCCAGGGAGGATCTCCTTGCTGGCAAACTAGGTATCCTGGTTTTTGTTTTGTTTTTTTCAAGGTAATAATACATGGAAAAGTGCCTACCATTTTGCCAAGGGAATAAAAGTGTCCAATAAGAGCCCCTACATCAATTCCACCTAAATTTTTAGAGGCCAGGGGAATGGTTTTGCCAGTGTATGATCATGCACAAGCACGTGGGTGGATGTCTGTTTTTGCCATTTCCAAGTGGTGATTCCACATATTCCCTGCTTCCCTCCCACAGAAGCTCCCAGAGGTGGAGCTTACTCTTCTTTTCCTTAGAAAGGAAATACTTTTGACTTGCCTCTATACTGTCCTGAAAATCTCTAGAATCTTATAGCCAAATAGGAAAACAGCTATTGCTCAACTAGAGGTTAGGACACAGGAAATTTATGGCATGTTATATACAACTTTATGGGAAACCAGTGAGAAGAACAAGCAATATTCTAAACAGTGACCTGCTTCTTTCTGTAGAACAGAGGGTATATTTTGTATTGCACAGCTACATCTGGTCTTTTGGTTGGAAGGATGGTGAGATGTATGCTTTCCAAGAAATTACATCTCCTCAACTTCAAATCTCAAGACCTAGCTGGCATTCCTAGAGGGGGGCACGTTATTCTTTCAATTGTTCAACAAATATTTATTGAGATCATGTTATGATGACAGCCCTGTACCAGATCCTTTATGGGGTGAAGTCTTCAAAACTTCTAATCTGTTAAGGAAAATCAAACAAGGGTGTGAGTTATGCACATAATCACATTCTGGAAAAACAGAAAAATATACAGCATTATAAGTCTCAGGAAAGCAGGATATTTTATGTGTTCAGAGAGATCTCCATATCTGCAGATATGCTGTTTTTTGAACTAACAGGGTAGGGAAGAGATCAGGAGGAAGTTTTGTAGTTTGAGAGTAGCAGGAACAAAGAAGGAATATGTGTTTCTACAGAGGGGGCAGTAACAGCCTGGTTCAAGGGCATATACGGTATGTTGGCAGGAATAAACCAAGACAAACTTAAGAAAGAGGTGAGGACAAGGACATGAATGGCCTTGATTTCTAAGCTAAGGCAATTAGTTTTAATTGAGTAGTAAATGCAAATCCACTGAAGGAGTTTAAATAGCCAGGATATGTACTGTGCTTATGAAATTAATTTCCAGATGATCTTCAAAATTTACCTATGAGCTAGTTAAGGACTTCACACTTTAATGTTGGAATTTTGGGCATGGGAACCAGTCTCCCATCCAAAATTAATTACTGAGGATGTATTGAATAAGTATATAACATAAAGTTTGTAATGCAACTCTATTGTTTAACCAAACTGTGCCATGATTACATCTTTACCATTTTTTTTCTTCCTATTGTATCATAAGTGCCTACATGGCAGGAGACATATTTCACTGGTCTGTGTACCCCTGCCTTTTAGTACAATGTTGATAGGTAATATGTTCTTCATGACATTTTCTTCAGTGAATGAATGAATGAAATGATTCAAGCAGGAAGGCTGGACAGTAGGCTGGTGGAGCAAACCCATGAGCTACTACTGCAGCATTGGGGATGCACAAGAAAGATATTGCACAAATGTTAAATCCTGGGACATTTCCCAAACTGATAGTGGAAAAGACACAATTTTGTTTCTCTTCCATGAGTTATAGACCACCATACTAAATAATCACTTGTAGAAAATAGAGGAAACAAGCTGTATTCAGCTGTCTGTATGTACATGCTTAGGTTCACACTGTACACACAAGTATATGTACACACACACACACACACACACACTATCCTGGATTTTGGGTCTCACCACCAATTAAGAAACAAAATAAAAGAATAACAAGGACAAGGAAAAAGCAATGGGAGCCAAAAGAAGCAAAGGAAGAACAAGTTTTGTCAAAATAGAAAAGGCCTTAAGAAATAGTAATGATTAACAAAACATCACTCAAATAGTCATGATATCACCATTGATCTAATCTTTCCACCATTGGAAAAGAAAAAGTTTGAATTATCATTGGCAGGTGAAAAAAAATGTCAGTAGAACAGCTAAAAGCCAAAATGAACAAGAAATGCTGGCAAGGACATAGAGTAACAGGAACTTTTGTCCATGGCTAAGGAAAATACAAAATGGTGCAGCCACTTTGGAAGACTACTGACAGTTCCTTAGAGAATTACACATACTCTTGCCATATGATCCAGTAAATGTATCCTTGGTATTTATTCAAACAAGTAAGGAATGTATGTCCATGCAAAAACCTGCACGTAAATGTTTATAGCACCTTTATTCACAATTGCCAAAACTTGAAGCAACCTAGATGGCCTCCAGTGGGTGAATGTGCCAGAACAGTATGACAAAATACTACTCAGCAATAAAAAGAAATGAGCTATCAAACCACAAAAAGATATGGAGGAAACTTTAATGCATTTTGCCATATGAGAGAAGCCAATCTGAAAAGGCTACCTGTTGTAGGATTATACCTATATAACATTTGAAAAGTAAAATTACAGGGGTGGTAAACAGATCAGAACATTCCAGGAGTTCAGAGAGGAGAGAAGGAAAGAGGGAAAGAAAATAGGTAGAACACAGGGGTTTTTTTGGGCAGTGAAACGCTTCACTCTGACACTGCAACAATGGACTTGTGTCATTATATGACCGTCGACTCACACTGAATTTACAGTACATATTTATGTGGGTTTGTCTCTGTGTCCTCTATTCTGTGCCATTGATATACCTGTCTATTTTGGTGCCAATACCATGCTGTTTTTGTTACTATTGCTCTGCAGTATATTTGAAGGTCTGGAATTGTGATACCCCCAGCTTCGCTCTTCTTGCTAAGAATTGCTTTAGCTATTCTGGATCTCTTATTCTCCAAATGAATTTCATGATTGCTTGCTCTATTTCTATGAGGTCTGTCATTGGGGTTTTAATTGGAATCGCATTGAATCTGTATAGCGCTTTTGGTAGTATGGCCATTTTGACAATATTAATTCCGCCTATCCAAGAACATGGGAGATCTTTCCATCTTCTCAGATTTTCTTTAATTTCTTTCTTTAGTGTTCTGTAGTTCTCATTGTAGAGGTCTTTCACATCTTTTGTTAGATTGATTCCCAAGTACTTTATTTTTCTTGAGGCTATTGTGAATGGTATAGTTTTCCTAATTTCTCTCTCAGAGGATGCATCACTTACAAATAAAAATGCATTAGATTTATGAGCATTAATTTCATATCCTGCTACTTTACTGAATTCATTTATGAGTTCCAGAAGTGTTCTGTTGGTGCCCTGTGTACATGTATGAATGCACAGATGGTGTGACTCTACTTTATGTACAATCAGAGAAACAATAGCTATACTCCATTTGTGTTCAATGGATCAAAATTAAATGAAAAAAAAATTAAAAAAAAAGAATTTACAGTACAAAGATGAACCCTAATATAAATTATGGAATTTAGTTAATAATAATGATCAACATTAGTTCTTCAACTTCATCAAATATTCCACACTAATGCCAATTGTCAGTAGTAGGGGAAATTGTATGTGTGTCTGAGCTATGGGGCAGAAAATGGAACATGGGAACTCCCAGTACTTTTTACTGGAGTTTTCTGTAAATCTAAAAATTCCCTAAAAAAAATTATATTAATTTTTTAAATACGAGAAACATGTAATAATTAATACTATACTGTCATGTCATCCTCTGTGTAAGTTTTGTCTTGAACTAATATCAATCTGTCTCTCTGTTTCAATCTTGATCCAACCGTGATAAGCATTTAACCAGAGGGAATTTAAGAGCAAGAATCTGTTATATAACTGAGGTGGGAGATAAGAAATCAAAGGGGATGCAGACAGTGGGATCAATTTGGTGACCCAGAATAGCAGGAAGCAGCTTCTATCCCTAAGCTGAAAAGACTAAGAGAGGAAATCCTTTTAATATCCAGGGCTAGGGACACAGGAAAGGACAGAACTATAATGGCTGGTGGGAGATAGCAGAGTAGACAAGGTGCTGGCCCCAACCTGGATGACACATGAGGAAGAGGAAGAAAAGAAGCCCCTTGCTTACCCCAACTACCACTCCACTCTGCCTCTTATAGGCATCCTTTTTAGCTTACCAAGCTCTCCTGGGAAGCTTGCAATGCCTCAGCAGAGGTCAACTGCTCCAGTGCTACAGATCAGAGCAAGAGATCAGGACAAGATCTAGGGCAATCTTGCCCAAGACAAGCATACCATCACACACATAAAAATAATAATTATAGTAATAGTAAAAGACTTGCTAGTAAGGTGAACTAATCTGATTTTATAGATGCTTTAACCTGGAAAGTCATTTAGGAAAAGTCAAGAAGAAAGAACAGGGATTAAGACCTACATACAAGAAAAAGTAGTACTCATTTGCTGAAAATACCCTTCACTTCTTTACAGTTCCCACATCATTTCTTTTGCTACCTAATCCCCACAAACCTGCAGCCCTGGGAAGGGTTCATTGGTTGCATGACACCTGAGATAATCAGTGGCTCTCTTCTGGGAATTGGCAGCTACAGAGACTATAATAACAAGAAGAAGGGAAAAATAGAAAAAATCAGACTTTCTAGAGTTTCCAATGAGAGATTTTGTGATGCACCTCCTTTATCCAAGTTAGTTTGTTTTTGCTAACATTATCCCTAAGATAGTCAGCTATGTAAAGTACTATTTGAAAAATCCCAGGACAAAGCCTTTCCTTGTGATTCCAGTGATAACAGACTGTTTATTATCATTTAACTTTTATTATCATTTGACATTGATTACACCCAAAGAAATCATCAGAGTGTTCACAGCATACATTTGTATTGGGTTTAGAATAATGAAGTTTGGACATCGGTTGCAACCAAAACAAAGCTCAGAAAAACATAATGGGGTAGAAGTTAAGGCTACCAGCTGTCCCACAAACAACACCAACATTTTCTAAACCATTTATAAAAGACATTCAAAAACACAGGTTCAGAGAAAGATTGCAGAGTGGAAGCTCTCTGGCTTCACTTCCCCCATGCAGAATTTCAAATAGCAACTATTCACTGGCCTGAACATCCCAGAACTCATGAGTGAGGCTGAGACACCCAATTGGACCACAGAACAAAGAAAAAAGAAACATGATTAAATGACATGATGATGATTCTCTCTGACCACACTGTCTCAGACCAGTACAGAACCATCTACAGAACATTCCCCGCAGACCTGTGGGTTCTACAGTAAGAAAAACGAGTTGGAGTTAGGCCTTTAACATCCCTCATTCTGGGACCCTTTGCAGGAGGCTCACTCTTGTTGCCTCATAAGAAATATGGGGAGTATCTCTAAGACAGACCATCTGGGGTCAGTTAGAAACAAAGAACATGGTGAGGCCCCCAGTGACTGGTGCACAGATCTTCATGGTTGCCCTGTATTCCAGCCAATGGAGGCACCCCACCAGAAAAACAAGCCAAGAGCATCACAATGAAGGAAACATGGTCCATGATCTTCCTGGACCAGCTTCCCACATAGCCCAGGTGTTTTAATTAAGTCTTCACTACACTGGAAGGAAACTGTAGGTCAGCAGTTACCACTGGAGGGAGAATCTGACCCCACTCAATCACAGTTGAAAGGGGGTGGTTCCACCAAACCTCAGAGCTCTATTTAAGGCTACCTAATGCCAGAGCCAAGCCCATTTCCACACATTATCTATGGAGCATAGATCACTTCTGCCTATGTCAACTCCATGTGGCTGAGCAGCAAAGCCAGAGACCTCACCCAGTCTCAGAGACTATCACATGACTCTGTCCTTCCACAGATTCCAGATAATACCTTCCACCAGGTAAGAGAACCTGCCATCGTGCCTCATGAGAAATATTACAGAGCTCAGTCAGAAGCCACACCTGACAAGAGAATCCAGTCAATAGTCTCACCAGACCACAGAGCATAACCAGTAATACCATTCAATCTTAGAGCACAAAAAGTGGCCCAGCCCAACTAGAGACCCTGACACCAAGATACACCTGTCTGGTCTTGTTACCAGTCAGCTTATTCAGATTCCCAGGTTTGGTTCAATAGTAATTTTCTATAACTACCAAAGAATATCTGCAAAGTCACAGAGCCATGCTGCCTCCTCCAATGTGCTGTTGACAAAGCAAAGACACAAAGTATGATGAAAACTCAGGGAAATATGTCATTACCAAAAAAACTGATAAAATTCTGGTCATGGACCTAAAAGAAATGAAGAGTCATGCAATGACTGACAAGCAACAAAATCAAAGATTAAATGAAATTTCGAAAATAATTCATGAACAGAAGAAGTTTGATCAAAACAATAGAAACAATGAAAAACTTCCACAGAGAAAGAACACAATAACTGAAGTGAAAAAAAAGTTAATAGAAAGTTTCAACAAGCAGCTTGATCAAGTGGAAGAATCAGTGAGTTCAAAGATAGCACAGTTCAAATTATCAAATCAGAGGAACAAGAAGAAAAGAATGAAGAGAAACTCCAGGGATGATGGGACACCATCCATGGAAATAAACTTTGCATAGAAGTTTGTAAAGGAGGAGAGAAAGAAAGGTCTAGAAAGCATATGTAAGTCAATAAAATGGGTAAAAGTTTCCAAATCTGAGGAAAAACAAGAATATCCAGGTACAAGAAGCTCCAAGGTGGCCATTCTTATTGAACCCAAAGTAGAGTGCACCAGGAGACACATTCAAGGGAATTTCAATGCAATTTTCAGGGAATCTCTCAGCAAGAATGAACACTGCAGACTGACAAAGTGGTGTTACATACAAAGTGCTGAAGAGAAAGAACTGCCAACACAGAATATCTGGCAGAACTCCCTCAGAATGAGGGAGAAATAAAACTCCAATAAGAGCTAAGGTCACATAGGACAAAGGAAATAAATAACAAATAACAGTGCACAAAAAAAAAACACAGAATGGGAGAAAGTATTTGTAATCCCTATATTTAATAAAGAGTTAATACCCAAAATATATTTTTAAAAACAACTCAATGACTGGGGCTGTGACTTAGCAGTGGAGCACTTAACTTGCATGTGTTGGGCACTGGGTTTGATCCTCAGCACCACATAAAAATAAATAATATGGCAGTATTGTGTCCATCTACAACCAAAAAATATTTTCTAAGAAACAACTCAATAGCCAGAACACATATAATTCAATTTAAAAATGGGCAAAATACTTGAACAGAAATTATCAAAAGACATTATACAGATGGTCAATAAGCACAGGCAAAAATGCCCAGCAAAACTAATCGCTAGGAAAATACAAATTAAAACCACATTGCAATATCACCTCATACCTGTTAGAATGTCTATTATCAAAAAGATGGAAGATTTGTGTTGGTAAGGATGCAGAGAAAAAGTAACTCTTACACATTGTCAGAGGGAATGTAAATTAGTACAGTCGTTAATGGAAAATTACACAGAAGTTCCTCATAAAACTAAATACAGTCCAGTTATCCCACTTCTGGGTCTAAATTCAGAGGAACTGAAATCAATGTGTATCTAGGGGATATCTGAGCAACTATATTCATTGCATCATTATTCAAGATAGTCAGGATAGGGATGTAATATCAACAGAAGAATATCTTCAATAAAGAAAATGAGGTCTATGTAATGGAATACCATGCAGCCTTAAAAAGGTGGAAATCCTGTCATTGTAACAAAACCGATGAATCTGGATAACATTCTTCTAAGTGAAGTAAGTCAGGCATAGAAAAACAAATATCGCATGATCTCACTTATATATGGAATCTAATAAATTGAACTCATAGAAGCAGAGACTAGAATGTTAGTTACCAGAGGCCAAGAGAGTGGGGAAGAAGAGTTTATCAAAGGGTCCAAAGTTTCAAATAGAAGGGATCAATTTTGAGATGGATTGCAAAACTGGTGACTATAGCCAATAAATATGATTTACATATTTCAAAGTAACTAAGAGTAAATTTGAAATGTGTCCTTCTAAAAACTGATAGGTAACTAAGGAAATGATATGTTAATTAGCTTAACTTAATCATACCACATCATATACATCACACTGTACCCCTGAAAGTATACAATTATAATTTGTCAATCATATTAATGATTGAAATATTAATAATAATTTTTAAACAACATAAATTATTTGTAAAAACCTGCAGGTACAAGGAAGATGTTCAGGCTATAGAAGGAAATGCATAAGACATACAAATGCAGTTTTAAAAATTTTTCACTTCAATTCCTATCTCAGTCTTTTTCCAGCTTGCCAGTGCTTAAAGAGGGCTATTAATTTATAATACAATAGCAGCTTTTATTTCCCACGTTTCTTATTTTCACTTCCCTTAAAATGTTTCCCTTTCATCAGTTCTAGAACTGAGGTGGAATAACAGCCCTCGGTTACCTGTCATCTGGCATCAATAGAGGGTGGTGTAGAAATGCAGGTTTGCAATGCATAAACCCCTGGAGGTTCAAGAACTTCAGACATAAAGGATAAGATAAATGTCTTCAAGAAATTTTTATTAAATTCTATCCTGGGAAGGAATATGCCCCTACTAATTTGTGTACTTCTTTTTAATGTCAAATATCCCAAAAGCATTTATTTTGTTAAAATTTTTGAATCAAAAGGAAACAATTCTTGAAAGAGAAACTTGTCATTATATTTGATGAAAATTCAGATTTCTTTAGCAGCCAAGTGATACACTGTATATATTGCAGAAAGGTGTTGTATTTTACTTTTGAAAACTCCACATACAAAACATCATTATAAATGTTCAAGACAATGCATGTATCTTTGACAAGCCACACACACACATAGACACAGTGGATGTCACATATAGAGAGGAAAACTCATTCAAAGCCATGTTTGGGAGTGGTAAACTGATTAGAATTAATTAAGTCACATCAGGAAATTTTTATTTTTTCAAAAAGTGGTTGTTTTATGCAATGGTTTAGAAACCTAGCTAATTGTGGCAATTGTGTTTTTGGTAGGTGTGAGTCAAGCCTGGTGTGGGATGGATTTCTCAGTATATATCTTCCAGTTATCAGCTAATTAAGAGTAGCCTTGTTGAATCAGGAAATCCTACAGAATTATCAGAAAATGTTGGTGCTGCAAAACTAAAACCTAATGTGACCGTTACTTAGATGATATCTCCACCTTTTTCCTGATTACATGGATGTTTGAGGTGACATAACCCCTTTGTACAGCTGTTCACAAACTACACAAGTTTGTGCTTAGGATGAGAAACCTGGAAATCATCTGGCTGCTCATTTTATAGCTAAGGAAATAAAGTTACAGAGAATTATGAAATTTGCAAGAGTGTCAAGTATCAGATTGCGCATAACCTACTCCAGAAGTGAACTTCTGCAAATCTGCATCTAAAAGGACTTCTCTTTATATCCAGTGAAAATCACCACCTTTTGTCACATTGAAGATCTGTCATTAAAGAATATACATTTAATAAGGAAAATTGCCTTTTTATTTCTGTGACATATAAAATTCCTAAAAGAACAATTGCTAAAATAATTGCTATTTTTAAGAACTATATTACTTTAAATAGATTGTGTGCTAATCTCCTTCCTCTTGTGAGCAGAAGAAACATACTCAAATTTAAGTTGTATTTTCTAGAAGACCTTAACATACAAGTTTTGGAGTTAAAGACATCTTTTACACTATGTAAGCTGCATTTTAACATGAAGCTATTTTTAGAATACTACAGTATTCTCTAATCTGTTAGGTATTTAGATCATCCACTAACAGATGTCATTTTAACCGTCATAATTTTGTATACATTATTTCATTTGATCCTTACAATGAAACAGCTGAAGTGGGATGATATTTTAATCTTCATGTTTGCAGATGAGCACAATGGATTTCAGAAAGCTAAAGTGGCTTCTATTGAGAGACTCTTGGAAATGATTAAAATATCAAGACCTACATCAGAATTATGTGGTGGAGGAGGGAGTGTTTAAAGTTCAGGTTCCTAGACACTGCCCAGCACTTCAGAATGAGATCTCAGGGAGGAAATCCCAGGAACCAGTGAGACAGTCCTATCATTTCCAGACCACTTTCTCAGTTGCAGAGCTCTGTACTTAAAGAACTGCTATAGGAGAGAAGAGAAAGCTTAATGGCTATCCAACTCAGCTTTAAATCTCCTGTGAATTAGATTTGTTTTTATGATTTCATTTGAAGGAAAAGTAAAGTGGGTATTACCTTTAAAAAAGAATTTAAAGTCACCTGCATTTTTTAGATGACGAAGTTAGTGTTATAAAAGACAAAATTCAAAGATCTTATCAGGACACACCCAAGGTCTGATGCTCTGATGCCTGCGGCAGAGTGTTTTGCATGATGTCACAGTAAGTCTTCCTGCTGTGGAAATGTGCCCAGCTCAGAGCTTTTGCTATGGCAGTGATTTACACATACTAGGCCTGTCCTTATTAATACAAAAATTAGCATTTCACTGGAGTTCTTTCTAACTATGGTATTCAAGTTTTCTCATGAACCACTTGGTTTATTAGGCAGATTGTAGAAACACTAGGACTGGTGGGTTGGTGGGTTGGGTCCTTGATATCACTAACTCCCTTGTCTCCCTCTCCCACTAGTGCCTCCCTTATTTCCCCTGCCTTCAAGGCACAGAATTTCAAGGACAGAACTTTCCTTCCCCACTTCCCTTCATTCATTTCCTACAGACTGTTTTGGACAACAAGGTCCATGAGTTCCAGCAAAAGCCAGAATGGCACCAGGGATAGGCTCAGTGTTCAGGCCACCTCTGCCTGGGGATCTAGGGACTCAAATCTAGCCACCTGAGAAGGGTCAGGAGGAGAAAATCCCAAGAAAAATCTCCTAAGAGTAGATAGTCAATGGAGGAGCCCCTGACTTCAAAAATTATCTATCTCTAAGACCCACCACATATTTCTACCTTTGTATACATGCCTTGATCAAATAGAACAAGCATTTGACCATTGGAGTTCCTTGTTTCACCTTTTCATTTTTTAAATGTTTGTACCATGAATTCTCCCTGACATTTCCATTAAAACTATTAATGAAAACTCCTTAGGTTGGTAATGGTTAGCAATTGTATATGTTGAGATCTCTGCAATGAACCCAAATTACATTAAACTGTTGTAATAATTCCCAACTAAGAAATTCATGACAAATACCTTTGGAAGTTGGGAATGCATATACATCCACTTGTCCCTAGTTGAATATATAAGTAGTTTAGTACATATTTGTACTAGGGACATAGGAGTTCTGCATTCCCTCCATTAGCCCTTGAAGCCTACACCACCATAGTTTGTACCACAGGACCTCACTGGCACCTACCTGAACACAGGTGCATCAAGGTAGGTATCCTGGCAACCTGTGGGAGGATGTTTTCTGTTATACAGGACGAGCTTAAGATGACTAGTTATGGCATATGAAAAGGTGGAATGAACTATAATGACTTTGTACACACTGAAGTCAGGAGGGAGAAGTAGTCTCAATTAACACCATGAATCTTCTACAAGGAATGATAGCCAAAACAGAGTCCCAGAGAAAAGTTAAGATTCTCTGTGTGACATCAGGAAAGAAAAGAACAAATCAAAATTCTCCTTCCCAGAGGGTTTTCTCTTCCAGTCCCTGATCACTTGTATCCAGCAATTAACATGTTATTAATTGTACATATTAATAGGGTTCAGCATGATATTTCCATACATGCATATAGTGTGTTCTGATCAAATCCACCTTCCCTTTCTCCCATATATACACCCTTCCCAAAATCTAGTAATCACTTACTTTCGGGTCAACACCTTTTAGCTTTCACATATGAGAAAGTATATGAGGTTCTTGTCTTTCTGTGTCTGACTTATTTCACTTAACATAATGACTTCCAGTTCCATCCACTTTGCAGCCAAAAACAAAATTTCATTCTTCTTTTTGACAGAATAATTCATTGTGTATGTATACTACATTTTTTAATTTTTCCATCTGTTGATGGGCACCTAAGCTGATTCTGTATCTTAGCAATTGTAAATAGTGCTGCAATAAACAGGTCTGCAGGTATCTCTTTAACATTTTTATTCCATTTCCTTTGGATATACACTCAGAAGTGGGATAGCTGGATCGTATGGCTGCTCTGTTTTAGTTGTCTAGGGACATCCACACTGTTCTCCTTAACAGATGAGCTAATACACATTCCCACCAACAGAGTTCCTTTTCCTCCACTTCCTCCCCAGCTTCATTTTTGTTGTTTTGTCTTGATTTGTTGTTTTGCTTTTTTGTTTGTTAATGGCCATTCTAACTGGAGTTAGATGGTATCTACTAGTTTAGGTTTACATTTCCCTGATGGCTGATAATATTGGACATTTTTCACATATTTGTTGGTCCTTTGTATTTTTTTCTTTTGAGAAGTGTCTACTCTGCTCATTTCCCTTATTTTAATTGGATTATATATCTTTTTCTTATTAAGTGTTTTGAGATATTTATATATTCTGAATATTAACCCTTGTTATATATGTAAAAGAAAATATGTCAACCTAAAACATTCAGCACAGCAGAACACAGTAGTTAGTATTTTCCAACTGTTCATCTGCATCTATATATATATATAAATATATATATATATATATATATATATATATATATTAGTTGCAGGTAGACACGTACCTTTATTTTATTTTTATGTGGTGCTGAGGATTGAACCCAGTACCTCACCCATGCTAGGTGAGTGCTCTACCACTGAGCCACAACCCCAGCCCCAGTTTTCATTTGTCAATTTTTTATTTTCCTGTACTATGAGAAAAAGTTTGCCTGCACCAGGGTCTTCAAGAGTTCCCCTGTTTTTTTCTAGCCATTTCATATTTAGGTCTTTCATCCAACTTCAGTTTATTTTTTACAAAGTGAGAGATAGGGGTCAAGTTTCAATCTTTTGTAGGTGCATGTCCAGTTTTCCCAGCACCATTTTATGAAGAGGTTATTCCTTCTCCAATATTTGTGTTTGATGCCTTCGCAAGAATCAGTTGGCAGAGATGCATGGATCTATTTATGGGATCTTTGATCTGTTCCACTGGGGTGTGTATGTATTTGTGTGTGTGTGTGTGTGTGTGTGTGTGTGTATGTACATCTACTTCTAAGCCAATATCATACTGTTTGGGCTACTAAATCTCTACAATATGTTGTACAATTAGGTATTGTGATGTCTACATCTTTGTTGTTTTTTCATGATTGCTTTGGCTATTTGGAATCTATTGGACTTCCATATGAATTTTAGAATTGTATTTCTTATTCTGTGAAAAATGTCATTAGTACTTTGATGGAGACAACATTGTATCTGTAGATCACTTTGGGTAATAAGGACATTTTGACAATACTAATTCTTTAAATCCTTGAATATGGGAAGTCTTTCCATCTTTTTACATCTTCTTTGACTTCTTCCATCAGTGTTTCACAGTTTTCATTTTAGCAGTCTTTTACTTTCTCAGTTAATTTTTTTTTTTTGCAGCTATTGTGAATAGGATTGCTTTTATGATTTCTTTCTCAGAAAATTCATTGTTGGTGTATAGAAAAGCTTCTGATTTTGTACTTTACTGATATTTTTATCAGTTCTAATAGTCTTTTAGTGGAATCTTTAGATTTTTCTATGAATAAAATCAGATTATTCTGCAAACAATTATAGTTTGATTCCTCCCTTCCTATTTATACATATTTTATTACTTTCTCTTTCAAATTGCTCAAGTTAAAACGTCTAATGTTATACTGAATAAGAGCAATGAAAGTGAACACCCTTGTCTTGTTTCTGATCATGGGGGAAATACCTTTAGTTCTTCCCTTTCAGTATGATGTTGGCATGTATAGCCTTTATGATGTTAAAGTATGATTCTTTCATAAACAAGCTGTTCAAGAATTTTATCATGAAGAGACATTGAATTAGATCAAATGTTTTGTCTGCATGTATTCAGATGATCATATAGATTTTATATTTCATTCTTTTGATGTGATATAATACATTTATTGATTTGTGTACATTGATGTCCTTGCATCCCTGGGATGAAATCAATTTATTCATGGTGAAAGATCTTTCTAGAGTGCTTTTGAATTCAATTTGCTAGTGTTTTTTAAGAATTTTCACATCTTGTTCATCAGGGATACTGATCTACATTTCCTCTCCTTTTGTTGTTGTTTTGTTGTTGTTGTTATGTTCATTTCTATTTTGGGTATCAAGGTATGCTCACTTCATGGGATGAACTGGGAAGGGGTCTCTGTCTTTCAATACTTCAGAATAGCTTAAGAAAAACTTGGTTTTAATCCTAACATAAAAGCTTCATAAAATTCAGAAGTAAATTCATGCAGAACTGGGTTCTTCTTTGTTTATCGACTTTTTATTATTGATTCAATCTCACCATTTTTTATTAGTCTTTTTAGGTTTTCGCTATTTTCATGGTTCAATTTCAGTAGGTTTTATGAGTCCAGAAATGTATCCATTTCTTCTTGGTTCTCCAACTTGTTAGTATATTGTTTTAGTAAGCTATTTTTGCTGCTGCCACTAAAGGACCCAATCAGCATAAATGTAGAGGAGGAAAAGGTTATTTGAGGGCTCATGGTTTCAGAAATCTTATTCCACAGAAGGCCAGCTCCATTGCTCAGGGCTCCAGGTGAGACAGAACATCACAGGGGGAGAGTGTGGCAGAGGGAAGCTCCTTATGGTGCGATCAGGAAGCAGAAAGAGTCCAATCGCCAGATACAAATATATATCAAAGCCACGCCCCAATTCCCACCTCCTCCAGCCACACCCCACCATTTCAGTTACCACTCAATTAATCCTATCGGGGGATTAAATAACTGATTGGGTTCAGACTCTTACAACCCAATCATTTCTCCTCTGAACCTTCTTGCATTGTCTCACACATGAGCTTTTGGGGGACACCACATCTAAACCACGACATATATAGTTTTTCATAATAATCCCTGAAGACTCTTTGTGTTTCTGTGGTATCAGTTGTAATGTCTCTTTTTTCATCCCTAATTTAATTTATTTGGGTCATCTTTTTGTTTTTTATTGGTTTGTCTAGTTAAAATATTGTCAAGTTCCTTTATCATCTTTCATTAATATTTTCTACTTTTTAAATTGCTTTTCCATTTATGTCTCCTTTGGTTTTGGTCATTTTCTTCCTTCTGCTCAATTCTGATTCTGTTTATTCTTGCTTTTCTAGGTCCTTGAAATGACCAAGGGGTCATTTTTTTAAAAATCTTTCTACCTTTTTGATGTAGGCATTTTTACTATAAATTTCCCTCAGTGCTACTTTTGCTATATCTCATAAATTTTGATATATTATGTTTTTATTTTCATTTGTTTTGAGACATTTTTTAAATTCCTCTTTTGATTTCTTCAATGGCTGCTGCTGGCTTAAAAATGTGTCGCTCAGTCTTCACATAGTTGTATCATTTCTAAAATGTCTTTTGTTGTTGCCTTCTGGTTTCATTCCATGGTTATCAGATGAGATTATAGGATATGATTTCAATTTTTTTGAATTGGTTAAGACTTGTTTTGTAACCTAAAATGTGGACTGTTCTAAAGAGCGTGGCATGGATCAATAAAAAGAATCTGTATTCTGCAGCTTTTTTGCACATAATATTCTGTAAATATCTCTCAAGACCATTTGCTCTAACTCTGGGGTTTAACTCCGATGTTTCTTTGTTGACTTTTTGTCTGGGTGATCTGTCCCTTGTTGAAAGTGGGGTGTTGAAGTCTTTCATCATTACTGTGTTGGAGTCTAACCTCTTCCTTTAGGTCTGTTTATTTTAGAACATTGCATGCCTGGCCACTATGTGTATATAGATTTACAATTGTTATATCTTTTTGTTAAATTTATCCCTAGAACATTATATAGTGACCTTTCTGTCAGTTCTCACTATTTTGGTCTTAAAGTCTATTTCATCAGACATATGTACAGCTACGCCTGCTTGCTTAGATTTCCTTTGCTTTTAGTATCATTTTCCATCCTTTCACTTTTTAACTATGTCTGTCTTTACTGGTGTAGTAAGTTTCTTGTAGGCAACATATTATAGGGCCTGTTTTGTTTTTTTTTAAAGCCCTCCAGCTGGTCTGTATCTTTTAACTGTAAAGTATAGTCTGTTTACATTCATGGTTATCACTGATAGATAAGAACTTTCTCGTCTTTTATTCCTTTTTGCTCTGAATATCTTTGCTCTTTTTTCCTCTCTTGTTCATCTTTGAGGTTTAATAGTTACTATATTGATAATGCTTGATTCTTTTCCATTTCTCTTTTGGGTACCCAGTTCTCTCGTGGGATTTACGATTCCATATGCTTTTCTGATGGCAGTTACCTTTCTTTCACTTCTGGATGTAGGACGACTCCCATAAGCATCTTCTATAGAGCTGAGCTGGTGGTCATTGATTCCCTCAATCTTTATGTGTCTTGGAAAGACTTATTTCTACATCACTTCTGAAAGACAGTCTTGATGAATATAGTACTCTCATTTGGCAACCACTGTGTTTCATGGTTGGAATACGTCATTTCATTCCTGCCTGGCTTGAAGTGTTTCTGTTGAAAAAATCTTCTGTTCATCTAATGGGAATATTCTTAAATATGACTTGGCACTTTCCTCTTTCAGATTTTAGAATTTTTTCCTTGTATCTTTTCTGGTCGTGTCTATTTAAGTGTCTATTTAAGTACATGGACATCCGTATCTTTTCCAAGATCACAATGATTTTTTATTATTTTATTGAATAGGTTTTCTATGCCATAACCTCTTTTCTCTTTGCTTTTTCAGTATTTGAAAAATGCGAATGTTTGTTTAGTGCTGTCCCAAAGGTCTTGAATGCTCTCTTTATTCTTCTGTCTCTTTGGTTTTTGGTTTTTGATTTTTGTCTGACTGGGATATTTCATGAGATTTATCTTCAAGTTCAGATTTTTTTCTTTGTCTCCATCTAGTCTGTTGTTGAAACTTTTAATGATATTTTGGTATTTGATTTATTGAGCTCTTTTTTCCAGGATTTCTGTTTGGCACTTTTTCAAAATTTCTACGTCTTTGCTCAATTTCTCCTTCATATTTTTCCTTGTCTTCCTAATTTCATTCAATTGTTTACTGTATTCTCTTTGATCTCATTGAGCTTTTTAAGAATCATTCTTTTAAATTCTTTATCAGGTATTTCACCCATACTGGTTTCTTTGGATCTGTCACTATAGTTATTAAGTTCTTTTGGAGATGTCATATTACCTTGTTATTTCATATTTCTCAGGCTCTAATGTTGAGATTTGCTCATCTGATTGATCAGGTATTGATCTACCACTTCTGTGCAGTAACCTTCTTAATAAGTGATTTTGCCTGAAGATGAGTCATGGGGTATCAGTTTGTTATGCCACTTTGAGTTCATTCCTCTCTGGTCACCTTAACATAGTCTCCCTATAGTGTTTTTGACTGTGATTAATGACTTTGAGCAAAGTGTCTACCATAGTGCATTCAGGGAGACCCACCATCTCTGTCGGTCGTACAAGAGTGGGAACGCTAACAGCTCAGACAAGTGTGCCGCAGACAACAGTGAGCGTGGGGTGCTCACTCTGTAGCTACTCCTTCAGCGGTGGCCCTTGTCAGGTGACTGGAGTTTCCTCAGGCACTGTTGGTACCAATTCTACTATTAGCAAGGGCCTCTGGCCCTGGCAACCCCAGGGGTGGTGAAGGATCTAAAGCACTTGACCTCTGACTAGTCAATGGTGCAAGGGTCAAACGGTAGTGGGAACCATGATACCCCGCTATGAACTCACACACTGACCACAATGTGTGGTAAGACACGCTGTGGGGGTAGAGCTATGGTGGGAACCCCAATGATAAGATGGCTTCAGAAACTGTGGGGGTCCTCTCAAAGGGTGGCAGTACATGCCCAGGAGTGGGACTGTGGCACAGTTATAGTCCCTCTTTGGACATGTGCATCTAAGGGCAGGGCGATGTCTGGAGCACAGACTTTTCTTCTCCCAACTCCTTCAACTGTAGCAAGCCTACAAGAGCAGGGCAGCAGCCAGAGCCATGGAATCCTTAAGGCCCCGTCAGCATGGCCATGGGTGGAACCGCAGTGGAAGCTGCCGACGTCTCCTTGTCACGTCAGTAACAGGTGCCAGTGCAGGAGACAGAGTCAGCAAAAACAGGGTGGATATCTGCCTTCAATTCTGTCACAAGTGGGTCCACACGCAGCTGGTCTCCTCAGTCTCAGTGGTCAAATCCCTGATCTCCCAGTTCTTGAGGGAAATTACCCTCTACTAAGCTCTGTGTTTCTACACACCCATCCCCTAAGGGCAGAACAGCCACTGGGTTTAGGTCACAGTCACCGTGCTGAGCCAAGTTGACTTCACAAGGCAACCATCCCCTAACCCAGTGCAGTGGAATGCCTGTGGGGTTCCAGAGACAGGAATATGCTGTACTTTCTGACCCCTAGAGCAGTGCAAATCCAGACAGTAGCTCAGTTCTCAGGGTGGCTCCTGGCTACAGTGCCCTGGGAGTTCATAGGGAGGTATGTGTTTCTTTTCCAAAGCAAGGCTACTGCACAGATTTCAGGTTGCTTATCTAAGTGGACTGAAGCCTGTGAGGATTGCGAAACTCTCCTGTGACCCGTGTTTCCACTGTCCTCAGTCACAGAGTTTGCTGGGACTTTCTCATTCACATTTCCCCTCCAACAGGAAGACTTCCCTCCGTCCCCTGGCTGTGGAGCCAGTGTGGCAGATATTGTGCCATTTTGTTTCTCTTTGTAGGCTCTTGTTCTGAATCTTACCAGCTTCCTGTACCTCTCTTGCTGGTTTCTAGTGTTCTCCCACAGTCACTTACCGCCAAAGGTAGCCATGCGCCTGTCACTTCTTGTGGAAGAAGAGAGGAGGACATGGCACCTTTATTCAGCCATCTTGGATACTCTCCCAAAAACTTTTAAATTATTCAACTATTTTATAATTTTTAACAATAAAATAAGATATTTAATTTAAGCAAAATTAAGTTGCCAATTCAGCAACTTAATTGGGTTAAATGAAACCAAAAAAATCTGTGTTTTCTGATAATTCTTCTCATCTTTAACTTTTCACTAATCTGATTAATCTGAAGAGAGTCTAGCCAAATTTTCTGAAACTAAAATTACCTTTGGGCTTCAACCATGCATCTTTCAAGCATGGATGATTTAAATATAAAAGAGATTATTTAATAAGACCTTGAGCAACTGCAAGAAAAAGCTTATAATAAAAATTACTTTTTCATTCTAACACAACATTGTATTGTAATATGGAACTCTCACATACTTAAATGTAACTATTTTTTCATCTGCTCCCACACAAAACAGAATCTAAGTAGGCGCTGTTGTGGAACCCAAGTTACCTTCTAATATGAAGCCCAGGCCCTGCTTCTAATACTCTGTATGACCTGGACCAATGTTATATTCAATCCTAAATTGTTTCTCATAAAAACACTGAACTAGACTAAAACCATTCTTCTATTTACATTGAAGTGATATTTACCTTTTATCTGAAATTTTCTGGAGCCTCACTTGACTATAGGCATAATGTTAAGCATATTTTATAGAACAACTAAGTTTTGCAATGAACTATATTCCTTTCTCATATCATGGGAATGGAGACATCAACTGCCTGGTGAACCACAGATTGTTTACTGAATAGAGATTATCATGCTAAACAATCTCCTAAGGTCACTTTCTGAATAAAAATTTCATAATTATAATTCCAAACACAAAATAAATCATCATTGTCACTATCAGGCCATCCATGGGATAGAAATTGTAGTTTCAATGCACAAATGTGAGAACAAAGAGTTTATGTACCTGCAAATGGCAACAAGCATGGCTGGTGTCTCTCAAGCTTGACCTTAACCCTCCAGCAATAGCAGCATATTACGTGGAAAGGATGGTGGCAGAAGGGTAGTGATGATAAACCATCAGCCATTGAAGGTGTGAAAAACAACTCTTTTACTTCAGGAATAAGATAGGAAACAGAAACTTGAACATGAGTTAGGAAAAACAAATTTAGGTATGAGTTCTAATAGGTTTGGTACAACCTCCAGAAGAATAAAAATAAAAGTGTAAGTTTAAAGTAAGAATTAAACATAATAAATAGAAGGCAGGAAAGAAGCAAAAGAAGAGCAAACATCAAAAAATTACAAGAAAGATGAAACAACTTATCATATTTTAGTGGCAACTATCACAAATATGAAGTATTTAGATCCATGAATCAAAAATAAGTCTTTTAGATTGGACTAAAAAGGACAAGCTCTCGCAATAATTGAAAATTAGAGGCACGTTAAGAGAAAGCAGATATAGAAAGGCAGAAAACAATAGAATCGGGAGAAAGATACATCAAAAAGTGTAAAGGGAAAGCTGAACTCTAGGTTTCAGCTCCAACATATAAAGAGCTTGAAAATAAATCAGTTCTGTTCTTGCAGGAAGGAGAAGCTGAACAAATGGAAAATCAATGACTTTCCTTAAACCCATCAGAGAACTGAGCTGACAAGCCAAACTGCCATTCCAAAGCTAGCAAGACAGACAAATCCAGAGCCTCGCAGCCAAGATCTACTTACCTGGAACAAAAGCTACTGGTGTCACAAACCGGCATGAACACTTACATGCCAATTTTGATGAAATGCTGAAGTCTAAGGGTGGACTAGCTTGAGACTGAAAAACTCCTGGGATCATACAGTTTTACCTCCAGGAACCCCAAGACATGTCACAGATTTTGGAATTGAATTTAACAGCAGAAATGGAATTTAAATTACCTATGATTTTAAATCTATCTATGATAATTTAAAATTATCTATAATATGTTAAGAGATACAATGGAAAAAAAGTAGACAGAATGCAATGACAGATGGGTAGTATAAGCAGAGAGGTGGTATAAATGCTAGAAATCAAATGCACTTTTTTATTTGTAAGTGATGCATCCTCTGAGAGAGAAATTAGGAAAACTACCCCATTCACATTAACCTCAAAAAAAATAAAATACTTGGGAATCAATCTAACAAAAGATGTGAAAGACCTCTACACTGAGAACTACAGAACACTAAAGAAAGAAGTTAAAGAGCATCTGAGAAGATGGAAAGATCTCCCATGTTCTTGGATAGGCAGAATTAATATTGTCAAAATGGCCATACTTCCAAAAATGCTATATAAATTCAATGCAATTCCAATTAAAATCCCAATGACTGACCTTATAGAAATAGAGAAAGCAATCATGAAATTCATTTGGAGGAATAAGAGACCCAGAATTGCTAAAGCAATCCTTAGCAAGAAGAGCGAAGCAGGGGGTTTCACAATACCAGACCTTCAACTATACTACAGAGCAATAGTGACAAAAACAGCATGGTACTGGTACCAAAATAGACAGGTAGATCAATGGTACAGAATAGAGGACACCGAGACAAACCCAAATAAATACAGGTATCTCATACTTGACAAAGGAGGCAAAAACATGCAATGGAGAAAAGACAGCCTCTTCAACAAATGGTGCTGGGAAAACTGGAAATCCATATGCAACAAAATGAAACTAAACCCATATCTCTCACCCTGTACAAAACTCAACTCAAAGTGGATCAAAGACCTAGAAATCAGACCAGAGACTCTGTACCTAATAGAAGAGAAAATAGGTCCAAATCTTCATCATGTTGGCCTAGGACCAGATTTCCTTAACATGACTCCCAAAGCGCAAGAAATAAAAGCACGAATCAATGATTGGGATAGAGTCAAACTAAAAAGCTTTTTCTCAGCAAAGGAAACAATCAGTAATGTGAAGAGAGAGCCTTCAGAGTGGGAGAAAATCTTTGCCACACACACTTCAGATAGAGCACTAATCTCCAGAATCTACCAAGTACTCAAAAATCTTTACACCAAGAGCACTAATAACCCAATCAATAAATGGGCCAAGGAAATGAACAGACACTTTACAGAGGAAGATCTACAAGCAATCAACAGATTTATGAAAAAATGTTCAACATCACTCGTTATAAGAGAAATACAAATCAAAACCACCTTAAGATTTCATCTTACCCCAATTAGAATGTCTTTTATCAAGGACACAGGCAACGACAGGTGTTGGCGAGGATGTGGGGAAAAGGGTACACTCATACATTGCTGGTGGGAGTGCAAGTTGGTGCAGCCACTCTGGAAAGAAGTGTGGAGATTCCTTAGAAAACTTGGAATGGATCCACCATTTGACCCCGCTATCTCACTCCTTGGCCTATACCCAAAGGACTTAAAATCAGATTGCTACAGTGATGCAGCCACATCAATGTTCATAGCTGCTCAATTCACAATAGCTCGATTATGGAATCAACGTAGATGCCCTTCAGTAGATGAATGGATAAAGAAACTGTGGTATATATACACAATGGAATATTACTCAGCCATAAAGAAGAATAAAATTATGACATTTGTAGGTAAATGGATGATGTTGGAGACTGTGATGCTAAGTGAGATCAGTCAATCCCAAAAATCCAAAGGCCGAATGGTCTCTCTGATAAATGAATGATGATGCATAATGTGGGGGGGGAAGGTGGCAAGAATGGAGGAAGGATAGATAGCATAGAGGGAAGGGAGGAGTGGGGGCGGGGTGGGGGGTAAAAATAATAACAGAATGTGTGACAGATACCATTGCCCTGTGTACATGCATGAACGCACAGATGGTGTGACTCTACTTTGTGTACAACCAGTGAAACAATAGCTGTACTCCATTTGTGTTCAATGAATCAATAAGTAAATTAAAAATAAATAAATAAGAAAAGAAATCAAATGCACTGTAACAGAAATGAAGAATGCCTTTGGTGGACCTACCAATAGGCTGGGTAAAGCCAAGGAAAGAATTGCAGAATCAGTGAGCCTGAAGACATGTCCATAGAAAACTTTACAAACTGAAAGGCAAGAACAGATGCAAAACAGAACAGAAAAAATCCAATGACAAGTGAACACTTTGAAAAGGAAGTTGAGTGAATTCCTAAAACTGGACATCACCTGAGCACCCATTTTGAATATAAATGGAGTTTTCTCATACCAGAAGTAGGGCTTAGTCACCACAGTTTCTTTACATCCTCCCAGTTCTGCACTGTGGTCAATCCAGACATGAGCCTGATGCAGCTGCTTCAGGGTGCCCTACAGGACAGTGACATACAACCTACTGGGCACACCCCATTAACACCCAAGCCCTGTGTAGACTGTGAAGATACACCGCAGTGACCACTTCCAATCAAGTGTGACTTCCTAGAACTCATATGGACTTGGGTTAAGACCATGAATTAGACTTCCCTATGGAAATCTTGCTTAGGTAATTCTCTTAAAGACCTTAAGACTTTAGCCCACAGGTCTCTCTATCTCGTTGCCTACCATCTGCTTGGACATGTGTATCCAGGGTGCCCACTTTCACATTGGCCCTGCAACACATTACCCTCTTCTCTCAAGGACCCATGAGTCAGAAACTCTTTCTGTTTTTCATGTGTTTTCTGGAGTTGCTTTTTCTTTTCTGACCTGATCAGTGCACCTAAACCTGACTTCTTTCTTGGTCAGGGCTCTCCTGGACAGTGGTGATCTTGGTAGGAAAAACTGGACACAGGCCATACAGGAGCTACAAGGGCATCTGTCAGGATACCTGTGAAAAGGATACCTGGTCACAGAGCAGACTTTTAGGCATTGGGCCATGAGCCAGGATATGGAAGAACACTTTGAAAGGTGCATTGTGAATATCCATGACCAAATGCCCTGGTTTCCCATCAGGGCAGGGCTAGAGTTTAGAGCCACTCTTCATAAAGGAAACGTCAAGACAAAATAAGAAAAATATACAACTGAATTAGATTACAGACAGGGATCGAAGGAAAAACAGTAGAATTATTTAAAGTAATAATGACTGAGAACTTTCCAAAATAAACAGCAGACACCAAGCCCCACAGTCATAGGATTCTCAGAAAACACAAAGAATAAATACCAAAAGAAAAAAAATGTATGTAAGTGTGAAAAGATTGTCTTCAACTAGAAGAAAACTCAAATATAAATAAATACAAATAAATACTTATAAAGAGTATCAGAAAAGAAAGGAATGTAAAATATCTTTATGTTTCTCATTTGACCTGAGAATAGCTGTTTAAAATATTAATGATAACAATGGGTTGAATTTTTATAGTATAGGTAGAAATAAAGTAATTGACAGAAATAATAATGGAAATACTTTATAATAATAAAGTACTTACATGGTATGAGAAGCAGAATAGTGTTACTTCAAGATAGATTTGGATTAGTTTGAAATATGTAGGGAATCACTACAAAATATTTTTAAAGAACCATACTTTATACACTAAGAGAGTAGATAAATGGAATCATATGAAATGCTCAATTAAAACCAGATAAAAAGCATAAAACATTATAATAGCATAAAGCACTTTTTAATAGGTTTACTATTAACCTAAACATAGTAGTAATCGCTTTAAATGTGTATGGTCTAAACACATCAATTAAAAAACACAGACTGGGCTGGGGTTGTGGCTCAGTGTTAGAATGCTTGCCAGTGTGTGAGGCACTGGGTTTGATTCTCAGCACCACATATAAATTAATTAATTAATTAATTAATTAAAAAAACAAAGGTTCATTGACAACTAAAATTTTTTTAAAAAAAGAACTAATGAGAAAATCATTTTAAAAAAAATCACAGATCATCAATATGTATTTTTTCTTTTTTTTAGTACCAGGAATTGAACCCAGGGGCACTTAACCACTGATCCACATCCCCAACCCCTTTTTGTATTTTATTAGACACAGAGTCTCTCTGAGTTGCTTAGGACCTCACTAAATTGCTGAGGCTGACATTGAACTCACGATCCTCCTGCCCTGGCTTCCTGAGCCACTAGGACTACAGGTCAATATGGATTTTTTTTAAATAATACCTAACTATACATTGTTGAAAATAAACCCACTTGAAATATAATGACACCATAGACTAAAAACAAAGGATGGAAAAATAAAATTAATCAAAAGAAAACTGGAGGAGCTATATTAATTTCAGACAAAGCAAACTTCTCAACAAATTTCGAGACGAAGAGCAGGACTGAATAATGGAAAAGGTTTTTCCAAAGACCTAATCATAAATGTGTACCACCTAAAAATATAAATGTCAAAATTGGTAAGACAGAAACAGAAGAACTAAAAGGAGAAGTAGACAAACACAAACACAGAGAGTTCAACACCCTCTGCTCAGTAATTGATAGATCAAGCAGGCAGAAAATCAATAATGATAAAGTTGAGCTGAACAGCACTATCTTTCAGTAGATTTAACTGACATTTGCAGATCATTCTATCCAACAACATCCAAATATACATTCTTCTCAGTCTCACACAGAACACTTACCAAGATAAACCTCTGGGCCATAAAGCATGCTTCACCCAAATTGAAAGCCTAGAAATCATACAAGGTATGTTCTCAGACAACAGTGGGCGAAGTCAAATAAAGAAACCTGGCAAATCCCATCATGTTTGGAAATTAGGCAAAACCACCCTTTAAAAAAGCACATGAATAAAACAAAATAAAATTTAACTATTTTAATTAAATAACGAGTTATATCCAACTTACCAAAATTTGTGGGATGCAGTGAAAGCAGTACTTAGAAAGAATTTAGAGCATTTCAATGCACATACTATTAAAACTGAAGAGAGGTTTAAAATAAGTAGCCTAAGTTTCCACGACAGCAACTGTAAAAAGAGTATTTAAGCCTAAACCTAGCAGAAGAAAAGTGATTATTAAAATTGAAGCAGAACTCTCTGAAGTTCCACATGAGAAAACAATGAAGAAAATTAATGAAACCAAGAACTGCTTCTTTGAAAAGATCAATGAAATGAATAAACCCCAGACAGGACAATTAAGAAAAAGAGAGAAGACACAAAGAGGGGTCATCACTACTGATTCCATGGACATCACGATGATAAGAAATGAATACTATGAATAACTGCAAAAAATTTTGATGATTTATATGAAATGGACCAATTCCTGCAAAGACCCAAATGACCAAACCACACACAAGGGAAAATAACCTAAATAACTCTTTAAGCAACAAATGTATTTAGTAAGTAATTAATAATCAATACCTTCTCAAAAGAGAAAATACTTGACTTAGATAATATCATTTGATTTTGCCAAACATTTATAGAATAAATCAAATCAATTCTTCATAATCACTTCCCAGAAAAATAGAATCCCAAGGAGTGCTCTCTAACTCGTTGTAGGAAGTCAGCCTCACCCAAGGACCAAAATTAGATATAGCCATTATAAGAAAGCAAACAATGGACCAGAATTTTCACAAACAAAAATACCTTTAAAAATATTACCAAATGAAATTCAGCAATTTGTGCAAAAATTGTACCACAACCAAGTGAGATTTTTTCCAATTATGCAAGGCTGGTTCAACATTTTATAACTCAGTCTCTGTAATCTACTACATCAACATATTAAAGAAAAATCATAAGATCATATCAATTGATGCAGAAAAATCCTTTAACAGAATCCCTACCGATTCATAAAACTCTCAGCAAACTAAATATAAAGGAAGATTATCAATTTAAAAAAGAACATCTGTTAAAACCTATAGCTAACATTCCTCTTACTGATGACAAAATGGATACTTTCCATCTAAGATCAGAACCACTCCTGTTCAACATTGTACAGGACATCCTAGCTAGTGCAGTAAGACAAGGAAAGGACAATAAACATTACATAGATCAGAAAGAAAAAATAAAACTCACAGACAATATGATTATCTATACCAATAATCCCAAAAATTGATGCAAAAACTCCCTCCTGAGCTAAAAAGCAGTCTAACAACATTATAGGACACAAATGTCAATTGTTTTTCTATAAAAGCAATGAACAATTAGAACTTGAAATTAAATATATATATATACATATCTATAGACACATACATATCTATCTATATGTATGTGTCTATAGATATGTATATATGCATATATACCAGTTATAGTATCCAACAAATTGAAATACTTAGATCTGAATCCACCTAAATATTTACAGGACCTATATGTTGAAAACGACAAAGCACTAATTTTAAGAATCAAAGATCTAAATAGATTATTTAATGTAATTTAATGCACATAATGAAAATAAAAATAGATGCAATGCAATCCCAATTAAAATCTCAGCAAGCTGTTTTTCAGATAATAAACAAACTGATTCTAAAGTTTGTAAGTCAAAGCATCCTAGCATCCAAATCTTGATTTCTAACACCATTTTATAATTAAAGGAACCAGAACTCCTTAGAGAAAGAGTTTTTAGGAAACAAACAAGATAAGCCTGGAATATCTTGTAACACTAGAAAATTAGACCATGTTCAAAAAAGAAAAAAAAAATATCTTACAATGATGGAATACATCAATATCTTACAATGATGGAATACTTTTAAATTGAAAGTCAATTTAAAAGATTCCCAATGACCAAATTAGAACAATTTTAGTAACATGTGGTATTGGATTATAATCCAAAATATAAATATTCCTTCATCCATGGTGATATAAGCATAATTTAATAAATAAATGAGATGAAATAACAAGTCTCCCATGCAGAATTTCAAATCATTTATATTGATGTGTCACCCTTAAGGGAGTGGGACATATATTTCCACTCCTTAAGAGTGGATTTGCACATAAGGACTTTTTTCCAAAGAATACAGTGTGTAAAGGGAGAGGAAAAAAATTGACCTAATCGTAGAGAAATTTGACAAACAAGCCAAGTGATGAAGGTTAACAATGATACTGGCATCAGGGCATATCCACAGGACACTCACTAAAAAAAGAAAGTAAACTGTAAATGGATTGAAGAGAAATCAGTGAAGGGGGGAGGGGAGAGAGAGAAGGAGGGAGAGCTGGGGATTGACTGAATTGGAGCCTGTTGAGTTCCATACCATTGTGATAATGTCAAGGTGTATCTTCATGTTGTATATAACTAAAAACAATAAATAAAAAAGATGTCTTATTGAGAGTAAATAAAAGATGCTCAACATCACTAATCACAAGTGAAATTTAAGTTAAAACTGCAATGAGATACCAACTCACACCCATTATGATGGCTACTATTTTTTTAAAAAAATATAGAAAACAAGTATTGGGGAAGATGTAGAAAAATCAGAACCTTTTGCCCTGGAGTTGGAAAGTAAAGTGATGTAACCACAGTGGGGAAGAATATGGCAGTCCTTAAAAATTAAAATAGATTTACCTTGTGATCCAGCAATTCTACTTCTGGGTATATACCCCCCAAATTGAAAACAGAGTCCTGAACAGAAACTGTACACCCATATTCACTGTAGTATCATTCACAATAAGTACAGTATGAAAGCAGTACAAGTATCTTTCTACAGATGAATAAAGTGAAGAAAATGTGACTATTATATATAATAATATTATTATATATATGATATATATAATATATTCCTATATATATATAGGAATATTATTCAGTCTTGAAAAGGAATTCTGACAGAAGCTACAAGGTGGATGAAACTTGAGGGCACTATGCCAAGTGAACTGAGCCAATGTACAGAAAGTGTACAGAAAGACAAATGCTGTATGTTTCCATTTATATGAGGAACCTAGAGTAGCCAAATTCATAGGAAGTGGAATGGTGATTGCCATGGACATGGAGGAAGAGGAAATGGTGTGCTATTTTTTAGTAGGTACAGAGTTTTGGTTTGCAAGATGAAAAGAATTCTGGAGACAGATGGTGGTTATGGCTACAGAACAAAATTAATCAAGTAACTACCCCTGAATTACATGATTAAAAATGGCTAAGATGATAAATTATATGTGGTTACATGTGTTTTGCCACTATGAAAATGTTTGAAATCACATCAACTAATAAATAATACAGCACAGTTACAAGATAGACTTACAGAAATGAAAATGGTTCTTCTGTCTCAAAGCAAACTAGAAAATAAATCAGGAAATAAGATATTTATAATAGGAACAAAAGTAGTAAAGTACCTAATAAAAGATTAAAGAGATTTTTAGGAAGAAAAAATCTAAACTCTTATGTATAAAAATTAAGTTGAAATAAATATATCATAAAATATAATATAAACATATGAAATCAATACAGAATAATACTTGAATACTTGAATAATACTTGAATTCAGTGTGATGTTAATAAAAATTTCAGAAGGATGTTTTGGTAACTTGCCAAACTTCATATGATATTTCCATGGAAGAATAAAGATTTACAAATAGTTGTCAATTTTTGTTTGATATTTAGTTGATTTTTTAATTGGTAGGGATTTTTAAATATTTATATCCATTTAAGTATTTATTTCTATACCTTTATTACTCTGGTGAGGATGAAGTTACACCTGATTGTTACTGTAATCTGAATTTTCCTCTTTTGAATTAGTTCATTTTTTTACATTTGTTGTCTATTTAAATTTGCTTTTTTTCTTCACTATTCATATTCTACTCATGTTAAATTGGGTTTTTTTGTTTATTTTTTTTAATTGTCAGTGGATCTTTTATTTTTTATTTATTTATTTATACATGGTGCTGAGTATCAAACCCAGCATCTCACATATGCCAGGCAAGTGCTCTACCACTGAGCCACAACTCCAGCCCCCTAAATTGCATTTTTGATTTTGGAATAATACAGAATTTAATGCTTTGTCATCTAAGTTACAAATGTATTTTCTTGTTCCATCATGCCTATTGATTTTTTGATGGAATGTTATTTCATATTGGTTTTTACTCTTTAAATAATAGCCAGTTATTTCTACATCCTATTAAAACATCTGGATTTCTAGTTTCATTAGGAAGATCTCAAAAATTAATAGACTATGTATTTATTCTCATAGATTTTTAGCAAAGTTTTATTTATTTATTATTTCTAAGCCATTATCCATCTGGAATTTATTTATGTATAATAGGATGTATTGCACGTTTGCTCTTATGTTAATTTTTGAAAAAATAAAATAAAAAGAGCCAGGGACTTACTTTCTCAGAGAGTAAGGTATGCCACATAGCGGTAGCAATTTAAAGCAATGTGGCATTGGTACAAAAACAAATAAATCAATGGACTAGAACAGAAAGCTCAGAAGAGGCCAGCCTTCACATGTGACTTATCACAGTATAAAATGGCACCAACAATAGTGAAAAAAGATGAAAGGAGGCGTATGTAGTAGATGGTCTTGCAGAGACTAGTTTGCATGGAGAAGTGAAGTGAAAAACAAAGGTGCTCTGGTTTACAAGTGTCTCCCAAAGGTCCATGTGTCAAAGGACTGGCTGCCAGTATGTGATGCTGTTGAAATGAGCTGGAAGATTTAAGAGGTGCAATCTAGTAGAAGGAGGTTAAGTCATTAGGGGTGTGCCTTTGAAGGCAATGTTGGGACCATGGCCCCTTTCTTTCTCTCTTTGTTTCCTATCTGTCCTGAAGTGAGCAGTTTCTTCCAGCATATACTTTACAACATGATTTATTGCTTCATCCCAGGTCCAAAGGCAACTTGACCAACCAGTTATTGCTGAAACCTCTTAAACTATCAGCCAAAATACACCTTTTCTCCTTGTAAGTTGATTATCTCAGGTAGTTTGTCTCAGTGACAGAAAGTTGACTAACACAAGAGGTGTATTTCAAGTAAGTAAAAGGCTAGAGTATTGCAGAAGACCCAACAAGAACAATTTTAGAGGAGGGAAAGTTTATGTGGCACTCATGGTTTCAGAGGTCTTAGTCCATGGACAGCCAACTCCATTGCTCTTTGCACAAGATGAGGCAGAACAGCATGGCAGAAGGGTGTGGAGGAGGAAAGCAACTTAAGACATGGCAAACAGGGAGCAGAGAGGGTTCTCTGCACATTAGGGACAAAATATAAACCTGAAAGACATACCCCCAGTGGTCTATCTCCTCCAGACACACCCTACCTGCCAGTTTCCACCCAGTTAATCCATGTAAGTGCATTAATGCATTGGTTGATTAGGCTAAGACTCTCCTTACCCAATCATTTCACCTCTAAACTCTTGCATTGTCTCACACATGAGGTTTTGGGGGACACCTCAAATCTAAACCCTAACAAGTATGAAATTAAAACAGTAAAGGAAATGGAAGAAAATGCAGGAGAATATCTTGGTGATCATAAGACAAAAAAATTACATACATATAAACAAGTGTTATATATATATATATATCATGTATTTCTATATTAATCTTTATATATGTATATGCATATATCCATATCTACGTATAACTTTGTATCTGTGTGTGTGTGTGTGTGTGTGTGTGCGCGTGTATGTATAAAAAGTTGTTTGATACCAAGTTTTCAAGAGAATACTGACAAGAGCTTTCAATGTAGAACTGACAGGAGTACAAAATGCTAAGTTCTTTCTGGAAAGCAATCTGAGTCTACTTATTGAAATTATGCATTTTCATATCTTAATCCTACTGTGGGAATATATCCCAGAAAAACTCTTAAATTACTTACAAGACACATGCACAAGCAAGCAATTTGCTAGTGGCCGTGGGTTGTGGAGCTCCTTTATGTACTTACCACTAGGGGAATTGATAAATGCAACAATAGTGGGTGCATATTATGGAATGTCACAAAGCATTTAGGAACAACATTCCATGCACATGAGTAAAAATGGATAGTCCTTAAAAATATGTCACATGAAAATAATTTGTTTTATAAAAAATTTTGTGATCAGAACATACTTGCACACTGTTTCTGTTTGTATATAGGGACACATTTATGTATGTGTGTACATGTGCATATACACACGTAAGATCATATATGTTGTTACACATATAAGAACATGTACTGAAAATAGCAATGGGCTGCTTATGACACAAAACGAATGGGAAGAGAGATTAGAGATAAAATGGGAAACGAAATAAAACAAGAGTGACTTTGCTTGAAACAATGTCATGGTACACTCCACACTGATAGGTACCAATTCATTTCTGTGACTCAGATAAAAAACCAAAACAAAAGAAAATAGAAAATTCAGATCTAAATTAAATTTTTTAAAAAAAGAAATACAGATCTATAAATACCCTCAGTTTTTAACTCTGAAAATGGAGACCCTGAGAGATTAGCTCCCTGCCAAGGTCATATAGCTAATTAGTGACCACACCAAGACAAAACACAAATATACAGACCACCCCATTGCCTCCTTTACATTAACTTTAAGCAACCATAGTTGAGTTGTTGGGGAGTCTAGTATATTATTAAATATACCTACCATACATTTTCAATCAATTTAACTACAGCATGGATTTAGGTGGTAGATGTCTTGGGTTGCCTCTGCTCAACCACTTTTCTTTGGGACAATTGGGCCTCCACGTTCCTTATGCTTCTGGGGTAGGAGAGTGTTACTAGTCCCAGGAAACCCTAACAACCATATCACCACCAAGATTGGCACCTGACCCAAGCTAATCCATTTTGCCCTCTCCCACGGAATTGAATCTTCAGCAAAACTGATATGGATGATGGCCCCCAACCCAGAGAGACAGCCCTGAGATTCTGCTTTTTGGACGCCAGAAGTTCCTATATTTCTCTAAATCTGCCAGGTCAGCTCTTTTGTGTGCAATGCCCAGCCTCCCCTCACCCAAATATTTTTGTTAATCCATCTTCACTGTTATGTTAGCTTCTCTGAAATAATATGCTAATAAGAGTAAAGTTTAAACATTCAATGAATAGCCATTTTTTAACAGTGCTTTGGAAGGTGACTGAGCTGTGGAGGAAGCTGATCTGGATGGCCCATGTTTTTAAAAAATAGATTCCCATGAAACTATGATTTTTTAAAAAACGCTTTTTACTCTGTAGTTGACAGAAATTCAAATCCATTCCATGACCAGTCATTCCAAAAGGGTCACTTCAGGAACTTAATGCTTGGAGGCACATCCAGCATGCTGAGTGTGAGGCGATCTGCAGTCACTTGAACATGAAAATCTGCAACGTCTTTCTTTCTCTGCTTTCTCCCTTTACTACAACCTTTGCCACCTCCCTCTCCACTGAAAGAAAATATGAATCACGGCAGACAGTGTAATGGGTTAGGTAGACAGTGGTGCAGAATTTATTGAATGACTATATGTTCTCAGGGAAAATTTTTAAATGCTTTCGCTTTTTTCCATGACTGAATCACTGCCCCTGTGGATTCACTATTGAAATTAATGAAGAAGTGGAAAATATCATATATATATATGTAATATATATACACATATGATATAAAATGAACATAATAAATATGTGCATATATGGTATATAATGTAATATACATACATGTATGTATATATGCATATACTTATATACATTATATGTATGTGTGTATGTTATACATATGTAAAATGCTGCTATAGCCACAAACATAAATTACAATAGCACAAATGTATATTCAATTTGTTTCATGAAACTCAGAGTATTTCATGTATGATTTTGCTTAGTTCATAAATCCCCATAAGATTGGTAAATAAACCCTGGGAATCAACACCTTCCCCATGGTGTCTAGAGCATTCAGTGCCCACCTTCTTCTCCTTAAATTCTTCAGAGGCAGAAAGAAGAGAACTAAGCTCCTTGCTTTTCACTAATGGAAGTGGGCTCAAGAGGAATCTTGATGTATCTGCTGTCAAACTACAATTTGGCCACAGAAGTAGATATTGTGATACCCAAGGTTTCTCTTATAAAATCATTTAAGGAAATGAGATAAGGCAATTAGACCAAAAGGAATGAAGAGTGAGACAAAAAGGAGAAAAAGTGGTGGTCACCTTATGTTGCTCAACGACCGCCCATCACGGCTTCAGAGGATGAGGTGCCACTATCATTTCTACCACCATTTTCGCTCCACTGTGAAAGTCAGATATTGAAGTATGGTTGTCCAATTGTGGAGTGAGGAGGAGATTGTCTACATCCACTTCCGGAACTCCACTCATCTGATATCTGATAACATTTTCACTTCTTGGCAATGGTCTCCATTCTTCCCTACCCCAAATATCTTACTTTGCACCTATGTCTTTTAGTAATAAGAAGGGCATGAATTTGGGCATTTTTAAAAAGTCATTTTTACCACAATTTAAAATGAAGAAAAACAGTTACAGATTTTAAAGTGTGCATTAATTGCTTCCACTTATTAAACTGCCTTCACAAAACAAACTAGAAAACTTCTGGTAGCTAAGAAAAGGTCATGGTCCCAAGAGAAGTGGGTCCATTTTGTTCCTCTCTTCTCTTACACTGTGAAGGATAAGCACAGGAAGGAATGAGGGTGGGACCAGAGAAGAATGTTAAAGCAAAATGCAATTGCCTTGAAAGCTGAATTAGTATGATTTTAGGCTTACTTTGTGCAATTCAAAGCAGTAGAAGTTGACCATGCTTTTCTCTGATGGAAATGATGTTCAGTCTTCAGTGAGCATTAACCATTGCTTGGAAATGACCAAGCACTGATGGACCAAAACTTGACAATATGCTATAGTACTCTCACCTTATCCAAAATTTCACTATCTATGGCTTTAGTTCCCTGAAGTCAACTACAACCAGAAATATTAATGGAAATTTTCAGAAATAAATAATTGACAAATTTTAAATTATATACCATTGAGAGTAGCATAATGAATCTCAGGCCAACCCACTCTGTCCTGTCTGGGACAGTATTCATCCATTTGTTGCACTTATCCACAGCGTATACACTACCCACCCATTAGCTACTTAGTAACTGTCTTGGTTATCAGATCAATTACAGAGGCATCACAGTACTCGTGTTACAATGCCTACATCATTCACTTAATCTCCTCAGTTGGGCATTGTATCATCTTGCATCATTATCAGCAGAAGGGTGACTACATGACAATAAGATACCTTGAGAGAAAGACTGACAGACCATATTTACCTAACATTTGTTACAGTATATCATAATTGTTCTACTTTTATTAGTTATTGCCATTCACCTCTTATTGTATGTCATTTATAAATTTAACTTTAGCTTAGGCGTGTACATAGAGGGAAAACAAAGTGTACATATTATTGGTACTCTCTATGGTTTCAGATATCCACTGGGAGTCTTGGAACTTATCCCCCACAGAAAAGGAGGAACCACTTTCTAAAAAGTTTGAAATTTCAAATTTGACCTTAAAATCCCTAACATGACATTTTATTCCATTAACATGTGAATTTTTCCAGAGGACACCAGAGCTCAGGATATCACTCCTGCCACAAAAGTAATGCTAACACATTTCAACTACTTCTCTTAATCTTCTTTAGCAAATAAAGAAGCTTTTGTACCAACTCACTTCTCACACCCTTAATAAAGAGAAATTAATGATTTAGGTGTTCCAGTGATGTAATTTTGAGCTGAAATATCACCATATGCATTCATATGGCCTCTTTGTCTTTGTACCAACAAATATCTCAGCAAGGCAAGGATAGGGAAAATGGTTTTCCATAAAAAACAAAACAAGCTTTGTGTGGATCTGGAAAAACCATTTGAATGAGAAAAAAATGGTCACTTGTCAAGTGCTATATGGAAGCTATCTTGGTGAATCACATGCCTATTTCTACTACAGAAACACGTCACATGGAATAGTTTGTGCTAGGACAGGAAAGGAGCCTTTCTAAATAAAGATGGAGCAATGAAGAACATTTCCTTCTGGACAATGTGTCTCCAAATATATTTCTACCTGGTTTTGTCTGTAGAGAAAGGAGGACTTTTTAAGCCTGCAACTAAGCAATAAATGTGCTATCACTAGTTATGACGTAGAGCCTCATTTTTGTGGACTTGCGGATCAAAAACTGAACTGAAATGTAAAAAATTTGGAACTTGCAATATTTTCATAGAAATTCTATTTCAACTACGGACAGAACCTGAAGCATATTATTGGTGCTTCATTCTAATCACTTTGGATCCCCTTGACACCCATCATCCCACCGCCTTGGCTTCCAGTGACCTCAGGTTATCCATAGAGGCCTGGCTGGAGGCTATGAGAAGCACTGCTTTGTCCCGGTAAGAAGTTCCTGGGAAGCCAGTCGCCAGCCTGCCCTCCTCCCCTTGACTCACCCCACTTCTCAGCAAATGACTAGCTGGTGCTGGGCTACCACAACCAGGTATCTGGATCAAGATGCTCAGATGTGACTGATGCTCCAGACCTCCCAGTTGGGATCAGAATGACCTGGAAAGATTATCTGAAATCCTACCTTTGCTTGTCCTGCCCCCTTCCCTGCCCAGCTTCCCCAATTCCCCTCCCCTTTTCTGGAAATAGTTCCTTAATAAATCACTTCGCCAGAAATGCTCCTCTCAGCCTGGGAAAATGAACCTAAGAAACTAAAATGCACTCAAAACCACTAATAAAACCATGCCATCTGCATTGCCTATTAATCCATAATTATTAGTATATGAATATATGTACTGTTCAAAAGCAGAATTTTCTCTGAATTAGCTTATATTAACCAACTATAATTCTACACAGTGCAGCACCTTCCTCTTATTAATTACTTCTGCTTCAAAGAGCATATAAAACCAATCATCATTATAAGTGAATATCAAACAGAAAATTAGATGATAAAATTAGTGGAGATTTAAAAGCCATATTTAGTTTTGTAGCAGTTTTGGAGATTATTTAAAGAAAAAAATTCAAATTCCTTTCAAGTGACATTTTTTTTTTAATGATCCATAAATTGTTTCTTTTTGCCCTCTGTAAGAGATTTGGCTACTTGCAAATTAACATAGCAGTTGTTCAGTTAATGGGATTTAATTTTGAGAAAGAACATGCTATGAAAACATTAGAGAGAAATTCATGATATATCAGGAGCAGTTTTTAAAATGAGTAGTAAATGGTTTTTGACCCACTTCCAATTCACTAAAGTTTTTCTGAATACAACCTAAATCCTAGCCTCAGAGCTTTAATAGCTTTTACTGGGAAAATTGAATTAACTTTTGAATTTAACTTGTAAAGGTCAAAAGGAACATACTTCTGATGACATAGGAAATTAAGTATGTGCTATTTCATCTTCCACTGTTTAATGCATAATATATCATTTATTTGAAAATGACAACGGAAAAAACCTTTTCATGCAGAAAAATGCTCATTTTTAATTGGAAAAATGCAATCGTGTTCCTTCTAGATTAATCTTGTTTCTGTTCTTTGGAAACCAGAGAAATATCCATATATAATGTGGGTTACACTTTGAATAATAAGTAAACTTAGATGCAAGCAAAAATAAACTGTAGAACAGAAGCAATTGTATCCCTCAAGGCAAATACATCCATTCATTCTACAGTCATGGAGCACCTACTACGTACCAAATGTATACATGGTCCCTTCCCTCATACAACTTAGTCTGGAAGTCTTCTCAGTTTTTTAATCTTCTTGACTTCCTTGCAGTATTTGACACAGTTGACCCATCCGTTCCTTTCAAAATCATCTTGTCTCTAGACCAGGGGTCTTCTGGACCCCTGAAATATTGATCTCCGCTGGTTTCCTCTGGTTTTCTGCTGTCTTTTCCTCAACTTCAAATCTTGATTTTCCACAAAAGTCAATTCATATCTGGCCAATTGCATGACTTTGTCTATCGCCTACAAGCTGCTGATACCAGATAAGCATTTCAATCTAATTTTCTATGCGTTTGAGGCATACTTCAATTGTCAACTTGGCTGATCTACCTGGATAACTCATACACCCCAAACTCAAGGTGGCTTCCTTCCTCTCACCAAAACACATGCCTCATAAAATATGATACCCACTAATGACAAAATTTAACTTCCTTAGATCCGTAACCTGTTGTCTGGACTACTTAATAGTCTACTGATCTTCTGGTCTCTGATCTCCCTTCCCACTTTTCGCCAAATCACAATTCATGTACAAAGTTTTCAATTATAAGTCAGATATGAACCACATTAATCCTCACCTAAATTCTTAAAGTATTTGTAGTATAAAATGCAAATTTCTAAATAAGCTATGTAATGCTCTTCCCATCTAATCTGCCTGCCTTTAAGATTTAACCTCTGCCCATCTTTAACATGCCCAATAGTTCTGGGTTATCATTGTTCCTTGAAATCACAAGACATTTTCTGTCGTTTTGTTTGTGCAGTACTCTGTCTAAAATGCATCTCTACACTACCTGACCGCTGATGCATCCACATAATCAGGATCATCTTGAAAACAGGTAGGTCCTTTTACTCATTTTCGTACCTTCAGAATATTGCCCTGGGCTTGGATTCCTGTGGATATTCAATTAACATTGAATTTCAAATCCTTTCTAAGGTGGCTGTCACTTTCCTTTTCTGTCTCATCTCCAGCCTTTCACCCAATTCAACCCATTTATACAAATTATTCATCATGACTAGACGTATCATGCTCCTTCATGCCTTGTCTTTTTGGCTGGATCCTATTCATCCTTTCAGAGTCAACTTTATTCAAACTAATCTACACTCTAGCTGCATATTCCATCCCTTCTCCTCTACAACTCCAAGGTGGAACTGATCATCCCTCCTTCTCAATTCCTAATTATCCAGAATATAAAATCAGATTGGCCTATATATGTTCATGCCCTGACCTCTCCTACTGAATCACAAGATACTGATTTTGTCTATCTCCAGCCTCATGTCAGGGATCCAGTAAGTGCCTAAAGTTTTTAATTGGATTGAATTGAAAAATAAAACAGATGGATTAAGGTATAGGATCTCATAGTTCAAGGTTCATAATCAATGGCTGACATTAAAATCTTATGGGGAATTTTATAACAATACGAATGATTCTTCCCTGTCTCCATAGAACCTCATTTAATTGGCCCAGGGAGATTCTAGCACCAGCATTGTCTGCAACGTTCCTTGGGTGATGAGGTGGGCAATGAATGGTGGTGGGCAGCACTGGAGGGATGAATAAGGGTCAGATGCTAGAGCTTAAATGCCAGCCCAAGGCAATTAAGGCGCTACCTGGATCTGGGGCCACATTCCTTACCATGGAGTCTCTGGTTGGCCACAGGTCTTGGGATACTTTTAATACGTGGAAATTTTCCATAATGAAATTATAGAGTAACCTAAGGGCTATTTACCCTTTTGAAGTCTCAGCTGCTTCAAACTAAAACAAGTCTCCCCTGTCTGCCTCATGTAGAATTGGCTTTAGCTCAGTGGAAAAACCTAAGTGCCATCATGGCTTCTCAGCCCCTTTCTGCATCTTGATTCCTCTGCTGCCATAGCAGTGACAGATAAGTCTCCCTTACATCTGGATCCATCTTCAGCTTTGGGGTGATTTTTTTAAATAAGACACTCTTTTTTCATAGATGGACATAATGCCTTTTTAAATTTATTTTGTGATCTTATGTAGTGCTGAGGATTGAACCAGCACCTCACACATGCTAGGCAAGCACTCTACCCACTGAGCTGCATCTCCAGCCCCTGGGTAATTTTGACAAGTTCAGCAAAAAGTGCAACAGCTTCAGCCCAACATTCAGTAGGCTCAGCATTCGCATAACCCCAAGCCTGCATCTGAATTCCAGCACTGCTTATGGCTCCTGCTTCCACTGGAAGATAGTCATCCTGCTGTTCTACATGGCAGTGCCCCATTTGCCTAAGAAAGTCAGACAGACCTCATGGAACTACTGATTCTGCACCATTCTTTCACCCCATCCACCACCATAGAAGCCCTATCTGTGCTGGTTATTACCCTGTGGTATTCCAACTTCAAACCTGTCCTTCTATCCTCTGCTTGGCAATGTTAGGACTAGGACCCTGCATACCACATTTCTGTTCTTCTGGCTGATTCTGTTAGATACTTTTAATAAAAGTGTAAGAGGGAGAGTGCAGGACTGGGGGAGGAAAAGAGCTGCTCATTCCTGTGGGCTTTCCATTCCTGATAGCATTGCCCCACAATGCTGCTTCTTCACCCTGGTCCTGCCAGTTCATCCCACTGTCAACCATCAAATCCAGGTTTCAGCATAATAGTTTTTTTTCAATTTCATCACTCTATCTCAGGGATACCACCAGCAGCCAGAGTCCACTCTTTGTAAATCTGGATCTCAGGTTCACAGGTCCCCTCCTCTAATAAGCAAAGACCATCACCAGCCAACCCCATTAGATCTCAGGGATCTAAGGCTCAGTCCTGTTGGTCCCACCTGCAACTATTTAAGTTCTAATAACTCCAAATTTTTCCTCTGTTCTCCCAGTCCTGGGAGGTGATAACCATTTCCCATAGTCGTTCATTTGAAGACACCTTGACTTTCTGTCTTTTTTAAAAAACACTTGTTTAGTTGTTGATGGACTTTTATTTTATTCATTTATTTGTATGTTGTGCTGAGAATCAAACCCAGTGCCTCACACGTGCTAGGCAATGCTCAACCACTGAGCCACAACCCCAACCCCTGTTTTCTCTTTTCTGTCTTATCAACTCTTGACTAAATAATTTAATAATTCTTTATATTACATTCTCATTGTTAAAACAACTGATCTTATTCCTCCTCTCCATGTTACCCTGTTATTTTCGGCCTGACTCTCACAGCAATGTTTACTTGAATTATATTGCACCTACTTCTGGGCCTTAATACTCTTCACTATCCTCATTGGAGTCAGCCTCTGAAACCCCAACCAGAAGTGTCTGAGAATGATATTTAACCTACCACTGATATTGTATAGCCAGAAGTTATGGATTATTTAACTTGAATTTTATTATTTGAAAAAAAAGGATGATGTTAGCAATCTATTCATTTAAGAGTAACAAATATAGCCAGGAGACTATGAGTGCGTATAAGGGATGTGCTTAGATTTAGCAAGCCTATCACCTACATAAACACCTGGCTTCCTTTCCATGACTATAAATTGCACATGACATAAAATGTAAAAGAATAAAAAGTAAGCAGTGAATACTAGGATGGACTAGTTAAAACAGTCATTTTAATAGCATGGTTTCACAGGATACAAGATAGAAAACTGTACCTCAGTGTATCTTAACATGATGTTTATTCTTAGCTTCAATCAAAGGCAGTTGGGTTTTTAAACAGATGAACTTATAAGGTATTAATACATAGAAGACTATCAGAATGGACATTAGGGCTTAATGCATGACAATCTGTGCTTATGTTTATGAGTATTACTTCAACTAACAATTCTGTAAAATAGGTACATTGCTGTTTTTGTTGCAGATGAGAAAAATGAGAGACCAAGAAGTAATCTGTTGATATCATACGATTTGGAGGATCAGGATCCCACCTGCAGAGTCCACATCTATTTGCTAATCTACTATGTCAGTTACACATCTACACTTTGCTTATGAATGTGACTCTTACCTTAAATACTGCGCACAATGTTTTGCACAGTTAGATGAATAATTGGTTAGTTTTATAATAACTTAAGGAATGACTATCTTTTGCTCTAATTCATTCAAAGTAACTTATAAATTTAGATTTAAATATTCCTTTCTACCTATATATTAAAGATCCCAATTTATGAACTTATGAAAGTTCATTAGCAAATCATGGTTTCTAGATATAACATATTTCCATGTAGGAATTAAGTTGGACATGGTGATAAGGATCCTAGACCAATCTGCAAAAATTTTGGAGTTGCTTATCATATACCCCCAAAACTGTAAATAGTAAAATTATGTCTCAGCTAAGTTGTTCAGGGCCTTGCTGAGCTTCTGAGGCTGGCTTTGAACTTGCAATCCTCCTGCTTTAGCCTGCTGAGTTGCTGTGATTATAGGCATATGCCACCATGCTCAACTTCCTTTTAGTATTATAATATAAATTTGTAAAATATTTAGTATATTTTGTTAACTATTGAACTAAGGAGGAGTGTGGGACAGCCAGGTTTTTTGTTGTTGTTTTGTTTTAGAGGGGGTCTCTTTTGAGATATAGAAAGGAAATAGAGAACAGAAGTTATCTTGACCCCAAAGCTTCCCCCAATGGGAAATTATCACTCCATCACTTTCTGTTTTCTACATATAAAGCAAGTTCTCCATAGGAAAAAGGGAGAGAAGGTGGGTGTCATGATCCCACCAGACAAATTTAGCAAACAGCCATGTCAGCAACAAACAATGTAGAGGGAAGGGTCCTCAGAATCAGGGTTAAGAGGAAAAATGGGCTGTCCTTCCAAGAGCCAGGAAGGTGACAGATGGCAAGTAGAAAGAAAATCTCTCTGAGTGACAGCTTTGTTACCAGAAGTCAATATGATGGGCCCAAATCAAGGAATGAGAAAAAAAGGACATTTTAAGAAAAAAGCAGCTTGGAAGTGATTCTATAAAGGATAAAATCCATGCAATAAATAAACCATAGGTGAATGTATTATAGGGGCCGTTCTACACAGTGCTTTCAAGAATCACAGTTATCCCTGGCTCCTATTATTTCATTGTTTAGGTAAGAATTTAAATAGATTCTGTTTCCAGGGAGAATCGTTTTGCTCATAGACGCTTTTAGCAAAAGGCTACCAAAAAGGAATGAATTGCAACTGTTTAATTTTGAAGAGACTTTACATTTTTAGGCTCATTCATTTATTCATTCAGGCAACAGATATTTATCATATACCACATGTGAGGCACTGTCCTAGGTTCTGGCAGCATTGAACAAGACCGACAGACACATCTCCCTTCAAAGAATTTACATTCATCTGCAAATAAATTAATATCAAAAATGTTTGCTTTTGTAAAGTGACAATCTTGAGTATTCATAAGTAGGATTAAGCATGCTATGAAGATAACTGCAATATTATATAACTTTAAAAATAAAATGTAAATTAACAGATTTATCAATAAATTGTCCTCTTATAGGGATGTCAGTCAAATGTCACTCATAGTAATTTTATAGTTGTTGACTTACACATGTTTGAACTACTTAAGGCTGTTGCATGGAACACAAAGAGAAAAGACTCAGTCGACACCAGAAATGTAAAGAATACCATGAAAAGCAGTGTTCTTTCTTCTAATGTATAAATCCATACCCTTTGAACCAAAATCTGAAACTAGTCTTTGACTATTTTTTATAGTATGTAAGGAATTTCCACCCATCAAAGAGATTCCAAATATTGTCCATTGAACATATATCAAAAGATTTCTTCAAGCCTGTTGATAGTTCTTATTCAAAAAATAAAAACATGATACATAGATTTCTACTGAGGGCTATAGGAAATTATCCAACAATTAATTAGAAATAAAGAATACAAAACTCCAGAGTAAGGGAAATGCCCAGATGTGAAAACCTGCCTCCTAAGGAGTCCTGTGGATCAACCCAGCCCTGATAAACACATGAGAAGAGAATTTAGATATGACTTCAACTTTTAATAGATGTGTATCTCTAAAATGGGTAACTCAGGCCTTTGAAAAAAACAGTAGATAATAAAAATTTAAGAAAAACTCAAACAATGAAATATATGTTAAAATGAAATTTAATAAAAGGTGATTCATTTTGACTCCACTAATTCAGAGTTTGAGGGACATTTATGAAGCATAAACCAAAGTTCACCTTTGTGGTCATCTGAGCTGAGAAATCCACATCAATGCATCTCAAACTCTACTGTACATAGGGACCACCTGGGGATCCTGTTAAAATGTAGACTTTGGTTTCATGGCCCTGTGATGGGCCCCAAGATTCCACTTGTCTACCAAGGTCCTGGGAGATACTTTAGTTAATGGTCCACAAACATACTTTGAATAGCAAGCATATGAATAAATCACATAAGCTACATTGCAAGAGGAATGATAAACCAACTAAAACATACTTTCACAATAACCTTGGTGGGGAGAGGATGACTACTTACAAATGACTCTATGTTGTGGTAGGAGTTCCACTTGGCAACATGTTCTAAACAGCTAATTGGAGCTAATTCACAATGTTAATATTGAAAAAAAAAGATTCCTCTTTAAAAATACTCTACCTTGCCAATTTTTCATTCCAGTTTCATTCAGTTACATCACCTTCATTTTAGTTAATGAATGTATAGGATAAAGACAATGGACAGTCAGCGAATGATATGATTATCCATCTGTAATTCTTCTGGGGTTCACTTTCCCATCAAGTTTGAGATCCCCCCTTACTTTACTCATTCACTTACTCATAAAACCAGAAAAATGGTGCTGAGAGCAAGTCCTAAGGAGGCTAATTCAGAGCAAATCACAAAATGTCCCTCCACAACTCACCTTATCCCTGATAAATAAACACATAAGGTTTTTGTAAGGTAAATGTTATTGTATAATATTCACCATAAATACTAATGCATTAAAAGCTCTAAAGTGGTATTTCTATGGGTCACTACCAAGGATAGCATTAGCTGAGGTTATCCAAAAGCCCTTGATTTTGATGTTACTTGGTCCCTACATATTGCTGAAGCAAACAATATTAAGAAGTAATAGAGACAGCACTTTCCTATATCCAGGAAGTGTTAAAAAAAATAGATTCTGAAGGATATGTCTTTATTCATCAGTGATGACCTGGTTTTCTGTGGCAAACCAATAGTATCTTCACCATAGGAAAATAGAAGTCAAGGACAGGTCAGAGATGGAGGTTCCTGGTGCAGGGCCAGGAACTTAAAACAAAACAAACAAAATGTAGCAAGAGAGAATTTGGGGGCGGGGAGTAAGAGCTCCGAAGATGAGGAAAGAGGAAATGAGTGCAGAAATGTATCACTAAAGCAATAGGAAAAAAATAGAAACGAGGATACATAGGAAAGGTGGAAGAATCTTCAAAACCAAATTTTTAGCCATACAAACTGCCTGCATTGGACCTGGAAATGAAATATCCCCAAGATCCACTGAACACAGATAACACCAGTCCCATTCAAGATGACAGAAGAATTCCCAAGCACAAGCATATGATCCAGGTGGAATGACCTGTCCTCTTACAGAGATGCAGGCTTATTCACCTTAATTCCCTGTCATCAGTCAAATAACAATTGACTGTCCTGTATCTAATTTCACATTTACTAAGCCAATTTTCTTTCATCTACAAGGAAAAAAAAAATAAGCAATCTAAAAAAATAAGCACTATAGTAAAGTCAATATTCATATTTCTCAATAAAAAATAATAAATTGAAACAGATGGAGAATAAATGCCAAAGGAGAGGGAGAAAAGGAAGGTGAAGAACTAAGTTCTCCACCATAGTTTGAGCTATCTATTCTTCTTGGGAATTACTAGGGCATAGAAACAAAGTATATTTAGCAAAGTGGGAATTAAGTGGAATACCAGATGAACAGCGCAAGATCAGAAGTCAAAAGAAATTTATTGAGCACAGTTTAGAAGAATTTGAATAGAGAAAAAAACATAGAAGAAAATACAAAGATATCAAAATTGAAAGAGCAAAGAGAACTGATGCTCCAGAAAAGAAAGCATGATGTAAAAGCAAACTGTCAATATGGATGTACTTCAGAATGGTCCTTTCATGTAAGTTCCAGTGTGATTCCCAGAACTCAGAATGGACCTAAAAGGGAATTTCTAGGTCTGAGTCTCTCCATTGGAGGTCTTTTATTCCCAACCTAGGGTCTACCAAACATCACAGGATATGGAAACTCACTTCCAGCTGGCCAGTGGTATGGGTGTTTTCTTCCCTGTGTGGAGGAAAAAGAAGTGAGTCTTCAGTTTCCCATCACTCGCCATCCTATTCAATCCTTCTGCCATCTTGAATGGTACTGGTTTTTTTCTGTGTACTGTGGAGCTGAATCCAAGCCAAAGCTCTGCTAGGAAGAGCAGAAGACCATGTAAATGTACAACAGATAGCTCCTTAACAATTTACCTTGAGCCCGGGACCTTGGTTATATTTGAATGGGTGGGGCCAGTCTCAAATAACAGAGAAAGAGAATATCCAGGGCTATTGACTTTGAGTGAGGTTCTTCTATGAAAGAGGAATAAGAAACGGCTGTGCTGCTTTCAACCTTTGCTTCAATTAAAGAAATCACAGTTTATGACTACGCCTATCTTTAGTAAGGGGTGTTCTAGACTACTTAAAGGAAAATAACTTTTAAGGAATTACTTCAACCCTTAGCATGTCAAAGTTTATGGATGTTCCTGAAATTTAATGGGGTTTTTTTTTTGGCATTTCGTAGAGGTCAATAGGAATTCACACCTAGAGTCAACAGTTTCTACTCACCTTCTACCCTCTCATTAACAATGCAGTCATCTGCTTTGACTGATCTTTGTACCTTTTGTGAGTGACTAATGACCTGTTGGTGATTTGAAAATATGAGCCCTGTCTTACCCTGAAAAAGACATTCTCTGGAAATGCTCTAAAATAAAATACTCATGTGTGCACAATGTTCTCACACATCTCAGTATTTATGTCTTTAATACTTACCAAGATACCTTGTACTAAAAGCAACATTTGATCTTCCGCAGCAGGCACAAATGGCAAAGCCAACAATAAGAACCGCACAGAATTCTCAAGAGGAAAGTTGCAAAAAGAAATGAGAACTCTGTTTCCTATTTTCCTAAGTGAAGGCGTGGAGTTCGGGATGTTTTTCTTTGGGCTTTGCTCATCTCGCTTTTTCTGGGTCCTTCCTCAGTCCTCTCCTGTGATTCCTCATCCTCTCAAACCTCATCCTGCCTCTTGGTGGCCTAGAGCACACTCACACCATTGGAACAGTTCAGTTTGAGACCTTCCTCAGGCAGTGCTCCTATAGGCAGGACAGCACAAGAGCAAAGCTAAAATCAACATGGCTGGAAAGGAACTTCCATTAAGCACACCACCATGGCCTCAGTGTACCCATGTGTTGGAAATGGAATAACGTTCACCTGTTAGTGACTGATTGGTGATTGAAAGAGAGCTTGCCAAATAGGGTATTAATCATTTTCTGTTTCTGGATCCAGTGTTGGTTCCATGGGTATGTTTTGTTTGTGAAAACTCACTAGGCTATATACTTAAAATATGCACACTTTGGTGCATTTATAATACTTCAATAAAATGCTAAAATATAATGGCCTTAGCCAGGACACAAAGAGATTAAAAAGATTCAAAATAACTTAAAATTTAATCAACATTATGTGGATATTTTAAGAAAAAAGTAGAATACCATTTGACAGTACTGTATTTGTATTAAATGCCTTGACAATATTTTAACTCAGTCAATTCATGCTGGGAAGCATTTTTTAAGAGGTGTTCATTGGCCCCAAGTGATCTTTCAGTGTTCAGGGTCTGCAAGATGTCTTTAGAAAAGGAGTAAGAGACTACCTCTAGCACAGGATTGAGAAGAGGGCAACCATTACCAAATGCAGACATCAATGCTGGAGGCCTGTAGTTGATTGGGTTATCCTCCTGCTCAGTATCCCATACTCAGCAAGCCATCCATAGAGAGGTAACAGAAATTATGTTTATTGATCTAAATTAATAGTGTTCTAATTTTGTATAAGTCTCTGTGGAGTTTCAACTTTTTCTTCCCAAAGAACCCTATCTAATCTCAAAAGGAAGATTGATCTATTGCACGACAGTAACTGCAGGGTTTTTACTTAGCAAAATGTTTGCCATGAGCTAGATGTTCATACCAGTCTTATATCCGTGACATGGAGCAAACTTTGTGATGTCAATTTTTATGATATATGTCGACTTCACCATTTGTGCAAAGTCAACAATGAACCAAACAGAGGTCTCAAATGGAAAGTTGCAAAATGAGAAATGAGAAATCTGTTTCCAGAATTTATCCTAAGCAAAGGTGTGAGGACTGGGATGTTGTTATGGTTTGGATGTGAGGTGTCCCCCAAAAGCTCATGTGTGAGACAATGCAAGAAAGTTCAGAGGAGAAATGATCGGGTTATGAGAGCCTTAACCCCTGAATTAATTCCCTGATGGGATTAACTGGGTGGTAACTGAAGGCTGGTGGAGTGTGGCTGGAGGAGGTGGGTCACTGCAGGCCTGCCTTTGGGGTACATATTTTGTATCTGGCTAGTGGAGTCTCTGTTGCCTCATCATCATGTGAGGGGCTTCCCTTTGCCACACCCTTCCACCATGATGTCCTGCCTCACCTTGAGCCCCAAGGAATGGAGCCACTTGGTCTATGCATTAAGACCTCTGAAACCATGAGCCCTCAAATAAACTCTTCCTCCTCTACACTTGTTCTACTCAGGTCCTTTATTAGCAGCAGCAGAAAAGCTGAGTAAAACGAATTTTTTATTTTTATTTTTTTTGGCTTTGCCCATCTCACTCACAAAGAAGCACAAATTACCAAAGGATAGAAGTACCTATCAGGTACTTCTATCAGGTAGGGGGACAAATATTGCATGATAATTTTAAGTATTTGTGCATATGTAAATTTCCAAAATTCACCAGCATTCAGTTTATGCATTTTTCTAAAATTAAAATCTGCTATCTTCTACCAAATAAAATTATTTTTGAGTTATATTATTTAACTCATTTTTCATTCCTTAATCTGCTCCAAGATGGAAATATTGTAGCTTTCTATATTTCATGCAGACATCTGAAACATGAATTTTCATTCAGAGAAAACCCTGTCCCTTCCCTTTTGAGAGCAGATCTGGGCCACTCGTTGATGCCATTATTTGAAATGGAAATGGGCCTCAAGTGTTCCGTATTGTTATCATCAGTTCCTTAGCAATCATGAGGAAAACATCTGTGGAAACTTAGTGTTGGGTGTTCAGATACCTAAGTTTCTATTTTCTCATACTTCATTCTATGCTCGACAAGAAGAAAAACATAAACTACTCTCCCAGGACAAGCTTGGAAAAGCATGTGAGATATCAACATCAGTGTTAGATCAATTGCTAAAATCATGCCTAGACATAAGTTGAAGTCATTCACATCTGGAGAGGAAAAAAAGCAAAAAAGTGTGCAATTTCAGCTTTTGAGGTTTTTTTCTCTCTCTCTTTCTTTCTTTCTTTCTTTCTTTCTTTCTTTCTTTCTTTCTTTTTTTTCTTGGTCTTTTTACTTCAGTTATTAACGTAGCCAGAAATGACCTCCACCCAAATATTACTTGCTTAGGCCACATGATCCACCAAAGCCAAGTCAGAGAAGCAGAGGAAAATACACATCTGCAAAATCATATCCATAAGAAAAAGGGAGAGAGAAGGGAAAGAAAACTGGCAAACTTATGAAACACTTGGGGGAGAAGAACATGGAGCACCCTCTCCATGCCTCATGATCTCCAGCTCTAGGGCACGGAAGTCCTCAGCAATCATTCTTCTGGCACCATACTGTAATTGTGAATGACTCTTTAAAATACCCAAGATGTTCCGCTAAATGGTATCAGTTCATCTAAATTATGAAAGCAAAGGCACACTTGCCTTTTGTCCATGTAATGTAGTGGTTCTCAACCAGGACAACTTTGTTTTCCAGGAGACATTTTTGATCTGGATAGAGGCCAAAAATCCTACTAAATGTTCTCTAATGCACAGAACAGCTGCTACCTCTTCCCTAAACCTACTTTCCAAATGAAGTATTGGGTCATCATTGTTCAAGTTTATTTATCTATGTAGAGAAAGCATGGGACACTTACAGTAGGCCCTGAGACCCAGATTCACAAGCTGTGGACAGAGATATGGTGGCCAGACCCTCCTTCAAAGGACAAACTGCTGTCCCAGGTGCTAGAAATTCTATCAGCAAATTATCTCTAGTTGCCAACTCCTTCAAGGTTAGCTTCAGCAAACATTTTTTTAATTGTTTCTTTTTAGTTATACCTGAAAGTAGAATCCATTTTGGTATAATTATACAAGCATGGAATATGTCTTCTTCTAATTAGGACTCTAGTACCTCTCATTCCTTCCCTTTCCTCATTCGCTGCTTCCTTCCCTCTATTTATCTTTCTACCTTTTAGCCATAGTTATTTTTATTTTTTAAATTAATTTCTTGTGGATGTACACGATAGTGAGATTCACTGCAGTATATTCATATATATACACAAGAATGTTACGTCCGATGCATTCCACTGTCTTTTCCTATATCCCTTCCTTCCCCTTCATTCCCCTTTGCCTAATCCACTGAACTTCTATTCTTCCCCTCTCCACTCCCTTATCATGGGTTAGCATCCACATATCAGAGGGAACATTCGACTTTTGGGTTTTGGGAGGAGATTTGCTTATTTCACTTAGCATGATAGTCTCCAGGTCCATCCATTTACTGGAAAATGCCATAATTTCATTCTTTTTATGACTAATATTCCATTGTGTATATATATCACATTTTCTTTATCCGTTCATCTGTTGAAGGGCACTAAGTTGGCTTCATAGCTTAGCTATTGTGAATTGAGCTGCTATAAATATTGATGTGTGGCTGTGTCACTATTGCATTTTGATTTTAAATTTTTTGGCTATTTACCTGGGAGTGGGATAACTGGGTCAAAAGGTGGTTCCATTCCAAGTTTTCTGAGGAATCTCCATAATGCTTTCCAGTGTGGTTGCACCCATTCGTAGTCCCACTACCAATGTATGAGTGAACCTTTTTCTCCACATCCTCGCCAGTATTCATCGTTACTTGTATTCTTGATAGTTTCCATTCTAAGTGAGATGAAATCTCAGTGTAGTTTTAATTTGCCTTTCTCTAGAGATATTGAACATTTTTTCATATATTTGTTGACCATTTGTATTTCTTCTTTTAAGAAGTTTCTGTTCAGTTCTTTTGCCCATTTATTGATTGGAGTTTGCTTTTATTTTGTTTTGGTGTTTGTTTGTTTCGGTGTTAAGCTTTTTGAGTTCTTTGTATATCCTGGAAATTAATGTCCTTTCTGAGGTGCAGGTGGCAAAGATTTTCTCCTATTCTGTAGGTTCTCTCTTCACACTCTTGTTTGTTTCCTTTACTGTGAAGAAGCTTTTTAGTTTGATACCTGTATTAGCCAGGGTTCTCTAGAAGAACAGAATCAACAGGAAGTATGATTATAAAAGGGGATTTATTAGGTTGGCTTACCTGACCAGAACCGGGATAGTCCATAATGGCCGTCTGCAGCTGGAAAGTTGGAAGAACCAGCAGCTGTGCCGCCCAAGACACAGACGCCCCAGAACAAGAGGGATCAACTGTGCTACCCTAATCTGAGACCAAGGCTTCTGGAAACTCCCTGGAGAATCACTGGTGGAGTCTGCTTTGGAAGAGTGAAGGAGTGAGAGTCTGCTATCCTCAGAGGATTGAAGCAGCAATCCAGAACCTGCTCAAGAAGAGTCGAGCTTCCATCTGCTGCTGCTACCTTGTTCTTCCAACTTTTATTCCATCCAAGCCACCATCCTACTGGGCAGTGCTGCCTACGCTTAGGGAGGGTCTCCACATTCCAATTATTCCTAGATACACCCGCATTGACACACTCAGAAACCTTTTAATCATCAGCATCTCTTAATCCATTCAAGTTGTCAGTTGAGATTGATCATTACAATACTATTTATTGATTTTTTATTTTACTTCTTGTGCTTTAAGAGTCTTGTTAAGGAAATCAGTTCCTGAGCTAATATCTTGGAATGTTGGGCCTACATTTTCTTCTAGCGGGTGCAGGGTTTCTGGTCTAATTCCTAGGTCTTTGATCCACTTTGAGTTGAGTTTGGTACAAGGTGAGAGATAGGGGATAAATTTCATTCTGCTACACATGGATTTCCAGTTTTCTCAGCACCATTTGTTGAGGAGGCTATCTTTTCTCCAATGTATCTTTATGGTACCTTTTATCTAATATCAGATAATGGTATTTCTATGGGTTTGTCTCTGTATCTTCTATGCTATTGGTTTTCATGCCTGTTTTGGTGCCAATACCATGCTGTTTTTGTTACTATAGCTCTGTAGTATAATTTAAGTTCTGATATTGTGATGCTTCCTTCAGAAAACTCTTTTCAGCTTCAGACACCCTTTGGAGCCAAGGCCACCTGCTTCCAAGGGTGAACCACAACTGATGACTGATTGTAGTAAGGATATAAGGGCCTGGCTATTTCATCCCACCATGGAACAACTCTGATGGAATATGCACACCTCAGAGCACCCATAGGACATCTAGTCAGCACTGCAACTCGATTTCTCCCTCTTCCCCATCCTGCTTCTTTCCTTGCATGCTAACCCATAATCTAGCTCCTTCTCACCAATCTCTGATTCAGCATCTGCTTCTGAAGAATCTAGCCTGGGACAAGACTCCTGAGGATGGGAAGCCTCTGAGAAGTTACATTACACTCCACATAAGAAAGAAGCACAAAGGTTTTATGGAGCCCCCAGAACCACTTAGGTCAGATGCTAAACAAGAGGAAATCAGTGGACATGGTCTCTAACTCATTTCCCGAGGAACTGTGCTATTGGTGCAAGTTAAAAATGCCCCTGAGACGTTGAAATTAAAGATTGTAGCAATTTTAAAAACTCAAAGAACTTTCTGAATACAGGCAAAAGATTTCCTCTCAAGTAAATTGTAAGATTGAAAAACGAAACCCAAAAAAGTGCAACATTGTGATAATGGAAAAATCAGACAGGTTCAAGGTTGCTAAGATCCCAGCCCCACCCCACCCCCAGGCCTGGAGTGAGACGGAGTCACATCTGACCACATAGATGTATGTACACATCTTCTACAAGGAGAGTGCAACCATAAGTTCCTGCTTTGGTTGTAGGCTCAGAAGCTCTGGCAGTGACTCAGTCAACAGGAGTGGTGACCTGGGAACACACCCTTGGGCACCTTACAAGAGGGTGATCCCATGCACAGCAAGCCATGAACTACAGCTATTTTTAGCACTGACTCATCCCAATATGATCAAACCATAAAACTTTGAATTTCATAAGTGATTTTCATCTGGCAGAAATTTTTTTTTAAAAAATTGAATGAATTTATTGTCAGGAGAGAGTGGGCCACAGAATCTATTTAAAAGTTATCTGAAACTGAATCAAGAGTTTGCATAGGGTGGTTTGCAAAGAGGTGTGTTTTATGGGTCATTATAACTTGCGTTCTTATGTAAATTCATTTTTCAAACACTGTATTTTTCTATATCTTTGGTTCAGCAAATAGCATTTATTTTTGACAGATGATTCCAGCTTTTATAATGCAAAACATTTCTGAAAATTGTATCTTAAATGAATCTTCATAAAAACGAAGCATAAGCTTTGGCATTTGTTGGTTAGAAAATATTTAATGTCAGTGAGAAATTCAGCAAATGAGCAGGTAAAGATGAGAAGAAATACACGTGAATGTTTATTAAGTGGTGTCAAACAAGCAAAGCAGATAAAAATAAGTAGAAGCCTTCAAAGTGCTGTTCCTTGTACTCGGCTCCAAAGAAAATCTAACAAATAAGTATCAGTCTAGAATCCACATGTCCTAAGTTGTTTAAATCAACAACATCCTAGTTACAACCATAAACCTAACATCATGGGGTTCAAGGTCCGATTCAGAAGAATTGGCACATGATTCACAAGTTTCACAATTTCACAAGTGCTCAAAGGAAGCCTGGGAAAGACCTGTGCTTCTCCAGCCTAAAGCCATGAATGTGAAACCCTTGTGAGAAGAGATACCTGAAGAAGTCGGACTTCCTGGCCATAGTACTTAGAGCCCAGGAGAAAAGGGAAGAAGAAGAACAAAGAAGGAAACAAAGAAACCCTTTGCTGGGTCCAGAGGGGAACCAGCCAACCCCTAGAAAGACTCCTGTAGTAATAAAGAGGCAGGTCTCACTGAAGATGGAGACCACCAAATATAAATGAGACCCTCTGGAAAGGAGAGTTAATCAGAAACTTATCAGGAAGTCAGAAGTTTATGGTTATGGCAGAGGAAGTTAGATCTCTACTATATATAGATCTGTATATCTCTCCCTCCATCTGTATGCATGTGCGTATAATATATGTATACGTACATAGAGTCATGCTTATATAAACCTATGTCTACACAGACACACATGCATACACATATTTATATACACCCAAACATAGATTCATACATAAACACATACAAATACTCCTTGACTTATATAGGGGTTATTACATTCTGATAAGCCCTTCATAGTTGAAAATATCATGTTAAAATTTATCTAATACACTTAACTTCCTGAACATCACTGCTTAGGCAACACCCACTGTACAGTATCAGCACATGGTTCTGACTCAAAGCTGCAGCTCACTGTTGCCACCCAGCCTCGCGAGACAGTTCTGTACTGCATGTCGCTAGCCCGGGAAAAGATCAAAATTCAAAACTGGAAGTTCAGTTTCTACTGAATGTGTATCACTTTTGCACCGCTGCAAAATCAAAAATTGCAGGTTTAACCAGTATAAGTCAGAGACCATCTGTGCATTGAACTGCTTAGAACTCAAGTTCACAGGGAAGCTCTTTGAGAATGAAGCCTTCAGGTCATGGTCTCCCCAACAATTGCCTCTAATCATAATCTCAGCAAAGAGCAATCTGGTTAAGAGTTAAGAACTCTGCTTTGGAGCTTTACATTTTCTACCTGAAATCTTGCAAAGTTTTCCAAGGTTTCTAAGCATGCTTGGTATTCTCTGGGCAAGTGACAAAATAAGCAGAGACTGGCCTATCATTATGTATTTTTACTTTCTATATTTTGTTCTTGGTGATAAAAGTAGAAAAGGATTTAGGAGATGCCATGTTAACATTTGCATTAATTCACACTTTCTTTGGAAGTTTAATCCTACCAGTCAGGAAATGCAAAATTTAAGGTTCTTCCATTTATGTAAATTTGCATGCCTTTAATTGGAAGCATTTTTAATTACCCAGGAGCAACTATTATTTTATTGTCCCATTTTTACAAAATAGCAAGTTAAGTTTCCTTTGTAGCATCTAATTGTCATGCTCCACCTGGCTACACTGCCACTGTTCAAGGCAGAATGTTGTTTAAAAGACTATGCATTCTGAACATCCAAAATGACATGCATGCACAATGATTTTACAAACTTACAATGCTAAATGAAGTCATAGAGCAAATGGAGAAAGCACACTGGTAAGCCAAAACCCTAAAGCTTTTATAAATGCATGAATATAGCCTCCAATTTATCCACATCCATGGCTACTTCAACTCTCACTGTCTCCCTTTCCTCTGGGAAGCTCAGTGATCATTATCACCTCCACCAAATAGGCAAGTGAAAAAGAAAAGGCATGAAATTCAAATCAGCTTGTTGCTTTTCAGTAGACCCTTCAAAAGATTTGTTGGAGAAAAAGTAAAAATTAATGGCTAACATGAAGTTTGGAGAATATGTTAGATTTTATTTATTCATGTTCTTCGACGCTTGCCCACCCCATTAGCACTGATAATTGAAAGTTTACTTCATTTGTCATAGCACACTAAGCAAATGCTGTCGTGTTAAGTCAAGACCACAAAAAGAAAGCAGGAAGTTTGAATTGCTGGGGCAGGAAAAAGTACAGAAGCAAACTAAATGACTTCAAGGGAGATGAAAAGGCAGTTGAATCTTCCCCTCTGAAAATGTTTAAGAATCAAGTGAATACTTCTTTCAGTGAGGACCTGCTTAGACACAGAGAGATTACCCTGTAATTTCTTAAGGTCCTATGCTCTACAGTTTGTATTAGTTCACCTTTTTAATGTGAAAACTGTGGATTATTTGAAAAACAAGGGCAAATGTGGTATGGCTTCATGAACAATATTCAACCCAAAAGGTCCCAGTCCTCTGCAAACCGTGATAGCGATCCAATATACAGTGACCCTAATCTCCCCATTCCTAGAATAGCAAGGGCGCCCCTTCTCCATACACGTGCACAAATTATGAAAGAAACACAGGTTTGTTTGTTCCGGTTTGTGACTCAGACACATTCTATGCAGAACACATCTGGTCACTTCCAGAAAGGCTGACACATTGACCTTGGCTCCATTAGATTCCTTTAACAGAAACTACTAGAACCTGACTATCCTACAGAAATGACCTAATCCCCAAGGCCATGATCACTGTTTGCACAGCCACAAAAAGTGTTCTGTGGATTAACCTCGAGTTTAGTGGTTTCTAGAACTATAAAGAGAGGTCTCCACTCTCAAGCACAAACTAAATCAAAAAAAGCACTGCTTGGGTCCTAAGCATTAATTAGTGATGTAGCTCTTAACGATTTGCCTCTTTGAATGCATACTTGTGGTTATAGACAGAGAATTGTGATTCTTACCCCAGGAAAACTATGCTTCAAATCAAATTGCAAGAGAAAATTGAGGCTATACATATTTGGGTAGGGATATTGAACTTCAGTGCTCACCTGCTCTCTCCAGTTCCCACATGCTATTTGACCACATGGTAAGTCATTACTGTGAATAGTCAGCTTTACATTTCCTGAGGGAAATTATGGTGCCTCTGCTCAATATTCCTAACTAAACAAACATTTATTGACTACCTATTGCTGGTACCCATCACCTGAGAACACAGGAAGGTACCTGCTGTGTCTTGCTAGGGGAAATGCAAAGCACTAGAGAAACAGAGAGAAGAAACCAGATTCAGTCTCAGGGAATGGAAAGGTTTCCTAGGGAAATCAACATCAAAACCGAGACCTGAAAGAAGATCAGGAGGTTAGCAGGTAGAAGAGCAAAATGGGTATATTTCTAGAAAAGAAAATAGCCTTTGCAAATAATTGCTCCTGTGGGAGAACATGTCATGCTCAAGGAATTTCCACATAATTTGGGATGACTGGGAAAGAAGGGTAGCAAGATACCACTAGAGAAGCAAGCAGGAACCAACTCTTAAAGGACTCTGAATGCCTTGCCAAAGCATTGACACTTCATCTTAAGGGCTATCGAAAGTCACTAGCTGCTTTTAAACAGGGGAGTGTTAAGATCCCTTTTGTGTTTTAAAAAGATAATCCTGAAAATTGGTTGCAGAAGACTGATACTGGAGCCTTGCATAGAGTTAAAATAAAGGTACAAAAACAAAGTAGGTTTGGAATGGCTTAATTGCTGATAAACACCCTGGAAGACCCTGCTCCTTCTCAAACTGCGATGACAAAATTTGGTTACATTTTCACTAAAATACAATGCACAGTGACCCACATCTCCACATTCCTAGGGTGGTAATGGTGTCCCTTACCCACATACCCACACAAAAATTATGGAAGAGATCCAGGTTACTGCTGGCTTATGAAAAGTTATAATAAGTCCCTGAAGGAAGTAGGATTTGAGGTGAACCCTGGAATTAAAGAAAGGCTGCTCAGGATCCTGAGCTACTGGATCCTGAGCATGAATAAAGCTGAGGAGGCAGAAAATTCTGAAGACCAAATGTATAAGGAGCACAAAGCACTATAGATGACTGGGTAAAAGTGTGGGCCTTGACAAGGAATTTGGTGCACAGTGAGGCTATAAGAACAATTGAGATGAAATCAGAGATTTCACGTTGCATACAGATTACTTTTATTCTGATAGCAATGCAGACTCCTTAAAGGGTCTTGACATAATCAAGATTTAGAAAGAATGAAATAAATGTTATTTTGCATGTCTAGACTGAGCCATGCTTTTCAATAGCAGAGATTATCTCTCATATTTAAATTTTCAGGACTTTACACTGTACACTTTTGGTCGGTGCCTGCCTAATATTTATTGTTTAGATGGAAGATGGTTGGATGGACAGGTAGATGAAGGATAAATGAATAAAACAATAAATGAACAGAGGAATCATTGCATATGAAGATAAATGAGCTTTGTGAAATTATTATCTGAACAAGCAATACCTAGGAAGTCTATAAAATAGGCAATGGGACTATCAGTATTCATGGCAGGAGTTAACAGAAAAGGAGAGGGAAAATCCCTTATCCTCTCTAGAGCTCTGTATCTTGGCGCTCAGTAACTGTTTTATGTGTATCTCCCCAAAATCTGCCATGTGAACTCTCCATTGAGACATTGTTTGCTTCAAAACTATCTTCAAATTCTTGATTTTTTTACATTTGTGGATTCCCCTTTACCCTGAGGAAAGACAAGGGACTCCCTTCCTTGGAATCAAATACGAAACCTTAGAGACAGATGTGAAAGTACAGAATATTAACCACGTATTTTTTTTTCCCCAGAAATCAACACCCCTTCTCACACCTAAAATAAAACTCTTAGAAGCAGCTCTTTAATTAGAAAGAATAAGTTGTTTCCTTGATTAATTGCACTCTGCAGGAAAAAAAGACTACGTAGGAGGTAATAATTTATGGTAGCAATTCGAGGTGATTTTGTCAAAAACTTTCCATGTTTCATATTGTAGATTTTGGCAAACATAATACTTTGTCAAAAAGGGAGGGGGCTGGAGGAAGTAAAATAAATATTTAAGCCCAGAGAGATCATTCCGACAAATGTTCATTCTTAGATCATCTGTTCTTCATTTCATGATATACGTTATAAACAAACGGCCACACTCCAGCTCTTACACGGCTGCATACTTTAAAATTCAACAAATATGTTACAGCATATATATAATGTATTGTAGGTTGCATGCACAGATAGCACTACTAATGGAGTTGTTCACCATATATATGGGTAAGGTTGAAAATCTCAGAGGGAGACTAACCGTCTTTTTACATGGGCAGATGCATAAGAGGACTACCCTATTTTTGTAGCTGTAGAAACTATTTTAGAACAAATCATTTCTTATGACTGTCTCTTTGCTCAATGGGTTACTGATGCCTTTGCTCTAAAAGAGCTACATGAATTTAGTCACTGCCAAGTGGGTCTTTTGGCTGCTGCTAGACCCAGAATATCTTAACAATATAGCAAGACTTTAAATTGTACTTCAGGATGTCAAATTAACATTTCTTCTTCTGGAACCTGCAGTCATCTCCTGTTTCAGCTTTCCACACAGCTGCTGAAATTTTTCTATCTCTTGATAGGAAGGAAACAGTTACAGGCAAAGTTAGCAAATAGTGGTCCATGGTTAAGTTTAACTATTTACAGAAAAGACAACAAATAAATAAAAAATGCATACACACAGTATCTTAAGTTTTCCAAAGAGTTACTGAACTAGTTTTGATTGTCATGAGATCATGAGATCCACCCTTTTAAAAATTTTAAGCATACAATACAGAATTGTTAACCATAGGCACAATGTCATACAGCAGATTTCCAGAGCTCATTTCCATAACTGGAACTTTATACACGTTGAGTAGCAAGGTTTCTCCCTACCTCCAGGCAAGGACCACTCTAGTCTATGCTTCTATGAGTTAAACCACAGTAGATATTTTAAGTAAGTAGAATCATGCAGTATTTGTCCTTCTGTGGCCATCTTATCCCACTAAGCATCATGTCCTTTTTTAAGTTTGAATATATTCCATTGTACCACATTGATTCACTCATCCAAGGTCATAAACATCTACGTATAGGCTATTTCCATGGCTGCCCTATTGTGCATAATATTGCAGTGAACATGGGGGGTGTTATTATCTCCTCGAGATCTTGTGATTTCATTTCTTTTGGATAAATATCCAGAAGTTGAATTGCTGGAACATATGGTATTTCTATTTTTAATTTTTTGAAGAATCTCCATGCCTTGCAGTTGCAACACTTTATATTCCTTCCAACAATGTATGAGAGTTCCAATTGGTCTACATCCTTGCCAACACTTGTTATCTTTGACTTTTTGAAATAGCCATTCTGTAATGGGTGAGGTGATATTTCCATGTGGATTTAATTTGCATTTCCCTGATAATGATTTTGAACAATTTTTCATAAATGGGATAACCACATGTATGTCTTTTTTGGAGAAATACCTATTCAATTCTTTTGCCCATTTTTAGCCAGGTTACTTGTTCTTTTGCTACTAATTTAGTATGGATATAGTCTGGAAATTTCTTATTTAGTATGGATATTAGCCTCTTATCAGATATAAATTTTTCACCAATTTTGTAGGTTGCCTTTTCACTTTCTTGATATATTCCTTCGCTATGCAGAAGCTCTTTAATTTGATGTAGTCACATTGTCTATTTTGCTTTTGTTGCCTGGGATTTGGGTGTTATATCCAAGAGATCATTTCCAAGACCGTTATCATGAAGTTTTCCCATTTTGTTTCAGCAGATTTACAGTTTCAGGTCTTACATTCAAGTCTTTAATTCATTTTTAGCTGATTTTTGTAAATGGTATAACCTAAGGGTCCTCCTTCATTCTTCTAAGGTGAATATCCAGTTTTCCTATTATTGAAGAGCTTGGGAAATTGTATATTCTTGGCATCTTTGTCAAAGATCAATAGACTCTATATGTGAGGATTTATTTCTAGGTTCTTTGTTCTGTTTCATTAGTCAACATATTTGTCTTTTTGCTAATGCTATATGGTATTAATTACTGTAGCTTCATCATTTATTTTGAAATTAGGAAATGTAATACCTATGGCTTTGTTCTTATCAAAATTGTTTTGCCTAATTGGAGTCTTTGTGGCTCCCTAAGAATTTTGATTATTTTTCTATTTCTGTGGGGAAAAAAATGCCACTGGGTTTCAGTTAGGAACTGCATTGAATTTATAGGTTGCTTTGGATATTATAGACTCTTTAACAACATTAAATTCCAATCCATAAACATGGAATATCTTTCCAATTATCTGTATCTTTTTAAATTTCTTTCATCAATCTAGTTCTCAGTGTAAGATCTTTCACCTCCTTATTAGTTTATTCCTTTAGTTACATTTGCTAATATTGTAATATTTTATTCATTTTGATGCTATTATAAAAAGTATAGGTTCTTAATTTCCTTTTCAAGGAATCTGTTGATAATGTATAGAAATGCAAAGATTTTTGTATGCTGATTTTATATCCTATAACTTTACTGAATTTTATGTTTTAACATTTTTCTCTTTTGTTTTTTATCAATTGGTTGGTTTTTCTGGAGTCTTTAAGTTTTTCTACACATAAGAGTGTGTAATCTGAAAACAAAAATAATTTCACTGTTCCTATCTTATTTGGGTTTTCTATTCCTTTTACTTCCCTAATGACTATGGCCAAGAATTCTAGTAGTATATTGCACAAAAGTGGTAATAATGGACATCTTGTCTTGCTCCTGATTTTAGAGGAAAAGCTTTGTGGTTTTACACTTGGAGTATTATGTAAGTTGTGGGTTTTTCAAATAGGCATAAATAATGTTGAGATAATTTCCTTCTATTCCTGATTGAGTTTTTATCATAAAAGATAATTGAATTTTTGTCCAGTGATTTTTCTACATGTATTAAGGTGATCATAATTTGTATCCTTTTTTATTTCTGTGTTTTAAACTATTCTTACATCCCAGGGATATAGCCCACTTAGTCCTAGTTTATGATCCTTTCAATTTTCTGTTGAATTCATTTTGCTAGTACCTTACTGAGAATTTTTGCATCTATGTTCATAAGGCATATTGGCCCATACGTTTCTTCTCTTGTTGTGTCTTTGACTTTGATATAAGGGTAAGGCTGAATTTATTTCATGTGTGTTTATAATAATTTATTCTTTTTCAAATTTTTGGAAGAGCTTGAGAAAGACTGGCATATATTCTTCTTTAAATATTTAATATAATTCACAAGTAAAACCATGAGGTCCTGATCTTATTTTCTGGTTGGGAGGTTTTTGATGACAGATTCAAACTCCTTACTAGTTACATATGTTCAGATGTTGGTTCTTCCCGGATACAGTCTTAATAAGTTGCATGTTCCTAGGAATTTAAATATTTATTTACTTGCTTATTTATTTTTCTTTTGTTTGTTTATTTATTTATTTACTTTTGGTTCCCAGGTTTGAACCCAGGAGTGCTTAGCCACTGAGTCACATACCCAATCCTTTTTTTATTTTTTATTTTGAGACAGGGTTTTGCTGAGTTGCTTAGGGCCTCACCAAGTTGCTGAGGCTGGCTTTAAACTTTTGATCCTCCTGCCTCAGCCTCCTGAGCGTCTGGGATTACAGTCATGTGCCACCACATCCATCCAGGAATTTATTTATTTCTAAATTATACATTTCTTGGCATTGTAATTTTTCGTGGTAGTCTGTTATTCTTTTTATTTCTGTGATATCTCTTGCAATATCTCCTTTTTCATTTCTGATTTTATTTATTTGAATACTTTCACTTTTTGTTAATCTAGCTAAATGCTTGTCATTTTTTTATCTTTTCAAAAACCAATTCTTAATTTCATTAATTTTTTCTATTGTTTTTATATTCTCTGTTCACTTACTTATGCTATAGTCTTTTTTAAAATATTGATAGACCTTTATTTTACTCATTTATTTATATGTGGTGCTGAGAATTGAACCCAGTGCCTCACACATGCGGCAAGTGCTCTACCACTGAGCCACAACACCAGCCCCAGGCTATAGTCTTTATTCTTTTCTTCTTCTCCCTTTGGACTTGATTTGCACTTCTATTTCTAGTTCTTGAGGAGTAAAGTTAGGTTGCTGATTTGAGATCTCTTCATTTTTAACATTTATCACTATAAACTTCCCTTTTAGTAATTGCTTTTGCTGTATCCAAAGGACTTTTTGCATGCTATGTTCTCATTTTTATTTGTCTCAAGATGTTTCTAATTTTTCTTTTCATTTCTCCCTTGATGCATTGGTTGCTCAGGAGTGGGCTTGTTCATTTCCACATATTTATGAATTTTCCAATTTTCTTTCTGTCATTAATTTCTCATTTAATTATATCATGGTCACAAAAGATATTGGGCTATATCAATCTTATTGAATTTGCTAAAACTTGTTTTGTGACCTAACATTCCATGTATCCTGTAGAGTGTTCCATGTGCTCTTGGGAAGAGTGAGTGTACACTCTGCTGCTGGTGGGTGTCATGGTCTGTGTGTACTTCTTGGTCCACTTTTTAAATTTGTTCTAGTTAGTTACACAAGACAGTAGGATGCATATTGACACATCATACACAGAGGGAGTATAACTTCTCATTCTTCTGGTTGTACATGATGTAGAGTCATATGGGTTGTGTTATCATATATGCACATAGGGTGATAATGTCCAGTTCATTCTACTATTATTCCTACCCCCATATTCCTCCCCTCCCTTCACTTCCCTCTGCTTAATCCAAATACCTCTATTTTTCCCTTGCTACCACCCTATTGGGAATAAGCATCCACACATCGGAGTAAACATTCCGCCTTTGGCTTTGGGGGATTGGCTTATTTCACTTACCTTGATCTTCTCCAGCTCCATCCCTGGTCCATTTTTTAACATAGCATTGTCTGCTAGTCCTTGATGATTTTGTGTCTGGATATTCTAAACACTATTGAAAATCTTTTACTATTGTTGTATTTCTATCAATTTTTCCCTCCTATTTTGTCACTGTTTGCTTTATACATTTAGGTACCATGACCTTATTTGCATATTTATTTATAATTGTTAGATCTTCCTATAGAATTGGTACATTATCATTATGTAATATCTGTCTCTTGCTATATTTTTGACTTAGTAAATTTTTCTGATATAAACATAATCACTAATACCCTGCTTTCTTTTTATTATCATCTTTTTCAATCTTTTCAGTTTCTACTTCGGTATGTCTTCAAAGCTAAAGTGAATGACTTACAGATAGCATATACTTGGACCTTGTTTCTTTTATTGTTGATATTGATGTTTGTTTTTATCCATTCAGCCCCTCCATGTTGCATTTATACTTAAAGTAATTATTGATAGGAAAAGACCTGCTATGGCTATTTGGTTAATCTTTTTGCCTATCTGGTAACTTTATTCCTTTGCTCTATGATTTTCTTCCTTTGCATTTTGGTGCTTTATTATTTGGTATAGTTTGATTCTTTTCTCTTTTTCTTTTGGCATGCTGTGTATGTATTTTATTTATGGTTACAATAGGATTTATATGGAACATCTTAAAGTAATAAAAGTCTATTTTAAGCTAATAACAATGTAACTTCATGGTCAACTTATTTTCAAGATTATATATTTTGTCTTCATTGCCTGAAACTCTGTCTGCCAAGTGTATAGTGTGCTGGTGATGCTTTCCGTTGAATTTTTAATTGGGTTTAGTGATTCCTTAATTTTCAGGATTTTCATTTGACTTTTTTCCAGAATCTCTATCTCTTTATTGACCTTCCACTTTTTGTATTTTCTCTCTGATTTCATTCCTTTCATTGTCTTTTACCTCACTGATCAGATAACTATAAACTTTCTAATTCTTTCACTGATATCTCTTCCACTGTGGAGTTGGTGGTTTCTGTGATTGAGGTATTTTGGTTTGTCTGGGATGGTTTGTTCCCCTGCTTTTTCATGTTGTTTGTGTGTCTACCCATCTAACCATATGGATCTGAGGCAGTAGAATTTCTTTCCTGTGGCCTTATAGTGTCCCTGAAAGTTTCCATGCCTCACAGTTTAGATGGAGACAAATAATAACAACCACCAATGCAGATGATGTACATCATTAAAACAAACAGCTCCTACCATGACATTTATAATGTTAATTGTCACAATAAACAGAAATGATGTGATTAGCTATTGCCCACGTTAAAACAGTAAGTTTGCCAAAAGTTTTGCAATTTCAAAAGGTGAATAGGGCAAGAACAGAGGTAGTATGTGATGATTATGAAGAGAGAAAAAAGAAGTAAAAAAATTGAACAGTGAAAGAGAGAACAATAGGGTTTGGCTGATAGCAGAAGAAAAGAGAGAAGGCGAATCAAGGGAAATAGCTGAGTGAGAGAGCAAAAAAGAAAAAAAAACCACAGAACTGAAATGTAATAATCAAACATCTTAGCCCTAAAAAGACTGAACCATGAAAAGTAATTGCCTTCAAAAAAAATGTGAGAAATCTTTTACCACACACACCTCAGATAGAACACTGATCTCCAGGATATATAAAGAACTCAAAAAAATTAACACCAAAAAAACAAATAACCCAATCAATAAATGGGCTAAGGAACTGAACAGACACTTCACAGAAAAGAAATACAAATAGCCAACAATTTTTTTTTTTTTACAGACTTCATTTTGATTCATTGTACACATATGGGGTAAAAATAAAATTTTTTTAAATGATGAAAAAAATGCTTGACATCTCTAGCAATTGGAGAACAGTAAATGAAAACTACACTGAGATTCCATTTCACTCCAGTCAGAATGGCAATTATCAAGAATGCAAGCAACAATATATGTGTGTGAGGATGTAGGGGAAAAAGCACACTCACATTGCTGGTGGGAATGCAAATTGTTGCAACCACTCTGGAAAGCAGTGTGGAGATCACTCAGAAAACTTGGAATGCTACCAACACTTGACCCAGCTATCCCACTCCTCAGTCTATACCCAAAGGACTTAAAATCAGCACACTGCAGTGATGCAACCACATCAATGTTTCCAGTAGTTCAATTCACAATTGCACAGCTATGAAACCTACCTAGGTGCCCTTCAGCAGATGAATGGATTAAGACAATATGGGTACATATACACAATGGAATATTACTCAGTCATAAAGAAGAATGAAATTATGGCATTTGCTGGTAAATGGATGGAATTGAAGACTATCACGCTAAGTGAAATAAGTCAATCCCAAAAATCCAAAGGAGGGGTGGGGCAGTGGGATGTGAATACAGTCAAACGAGACAGACATTATTACCCTATGTACATATATGATTACACTACTGGTGTGACTCAGCACCATATAAAGCCAGAAGAATGAGAAGATACTCTCCGTTTGTGAACAATGTGTCAAAATGCATTCTATTGTCATGTATAACCCATTACAACAAATTTAAAAATTAAATTTAAAATGCTAGAAATGAGAAAAAAGAAATCTGTATAAGTGTCCATGAACTACTCAGCTCACAATTAAACAGAAAGAAAAAAAAAAGTTCTCAATGAAAAGTCAAGGAATTATTTCCATTGCAGTGGTCAAAAATTGCCATTGACTATTCCCCAATGTCTTTCTTTCCGTTTCTTCTTGCAGTCTGTGGTGTGTCCAAGAGGACTGGCCAAAGGCTGTCAAATCCTTCCTCTTTTTGAGTTGCTCGTCAAGTTGCCAGTTGGCACTCAGAAATTCTCAGCTTCCCTTCTAGGCCTGTTAGCTAGAGTGGGTTGGAGCATGATGTCTGCTCCACCCTCAGGTTGGGGTCACTGAAGTATGACAGGAGATCCCATAGGCAGAGCTCCTGGAGGCTGGGTTTAGGCCTAGGTAGGCTCCAGGTTCTGTGTTGAATGGTGAGGGTCTGAAGATTTTAAATCGGCCACCTCCATGGCCCAGCCATTCCCAGTCCTTGCTGGAAGTCTGTGCTCCAGGAATCTCCCCTGGGTTCCACTTGTGTGGTGGAGGAGCCAATCCTTCACCCCCTCCATCAGACATGGGCCCCACCTTTCCTGGACTCAGTTTCAGTCCCCAAACTCTGTCACTTCTCCCCTGCCCTTTTGAATTCTGGAACTGGTGCTGCCCACCCAGTTGGTCCTGCAAGCCCCAGAACTGAAGAGGGGTGGGGAGCCAGGTGGATTTCTTTGACCCCTATTCCCAGGTATAAAACCATGGGAATATTCTCCACATCTGATTTCCTCCTGGCCTCTGAGGCACACTCTATGATGTGCAGCATGCGTTTGTCAGACCTGTTTTTGGACCCAGCTTGGGTTTGCCAGGACTTGGCCCCTGCCATGTGGCTACAAAATGGCTCCTTCCTCTGTTCTCCACGGGAAGCCAGGAGAGATGCGGCATCTTTCCCACATGAGAGCATTGTGCAACACACTTTCTGGGTCAGTCTGGCAGTGTCTTTGATCTCTGATCTCTCCCTACCAAGACACACCACGGGCCTCCCCAAATACAGGTTCCCTTTATTCTATTTTTCCTCCACTTTGCCCACAAAGGGTCTTCTCCTCAGGCAGCAAAATGGAGGATTCCTTCCTTATTCTATTGTATCCAAATTCCTGAGTCCTCAATCTGCTTTGAATGACCAGTATTAATTCCCAGTAAAGTTCCTTTTTTATTTAACACACCTTACTGAGAAGCTGCCTACCCACTCTCTGGGTTTCACGCCACCTAGCAGCCTGGCTTGCCAGGCTGCCTCCTCTATTGTGCCATCTTCAACAATTTCACTTCAATGGCATACAAAAGTATAGACTTTTACTTCGCACTCGCAAAGAGGTATGTTATGGTATTGATGTCAAAATTTATGTCACTTATAAGTGTATCAATTAACACATTTATAATTATGGTTATTCTTATACTCTTGTCTCCTTTTATACTAGAATATAACATCTACCATTGTTGCAGTATTATATATTTTTATTTCTATATTTTTAATTTTCCCAATAAATTTTATGCTTTCACAAGCTTTAATATCACCATTTAGCATCTTTTCAATCCAACTTGAAGAACTCCCTTTAGCCTGTCTAGAGGAAATGATCATAAGCTTTTGTTGTCTAGAAAAGTCTTTACATCCCCTTCATTTTTCAAGTATGGGGTCAGCACTTTTTTTCTTTTGACAGTTGAATTCACAACCATCCTTCCTTTTAAAACTCAAATTTCCCACTGCAAAATCCATTAACAACTTTAATGGGATGCTCTTAACATGAAAAATCTCTTTTCTCTTCTTGTCCTCAAAATTTTGTCTTTGATGCTTGATAATGTGCTTATACTCTGTCTCCACTTGATTTCTTTGGCTTTATCTAACTTAAACTCTGTTGTACTTCCTGAATCTGCATGACCATGTCTTTCCCCAGATTTGGGGATTTGGGACCAATATTTCTTTGAGTAAGTTTCCTGTCCCCTTATCTCTCTCTCCTTCTTCTGGGTCTTCATTACTACTTGATGGTCAGGTCTACATTCATTAAAAATTCTTCTCTACTTTTTTGCTTCCCTGTCAATTTCCAATGTTCTGCCTTTGTGTTCTCTGATTCTTTCTTCATCTTGAACTAATCTATAGTTGAACTCCTCTAGTGAATTTTTCTCTTGGGTTATTGTGTATTGTATTTCCATTTGGTCCTTTTTGTATTTTCTGTCTCTTTATTGAAATTCTTTCTTTGTTCATGCATTGTTATTCTGACCTTCTTGACTGTCTTGATGACTACAATTTTAGAATTCTTTGTCAGAAAAATCATCTATCTTCGTTGAATTAGGGTCAATTTCTAGAGCCATCTCTATCAGTCCTTGTGGACAGAACTTGGAGACGAAAAACCCTCACCAATCAACCTGACCAAAGATTCTGCAAGCCTTTCAAAAATTTGCGCTTGTCCAAACCCCACCATCTGTGTTCTCAGTAGCATCTAGAATGCACCAATCCTGTCAATACTCTGAGGCAAGAGAGAGGCTAGTCTTCAAGCGTCTCTCTCAAAACTGGACATAATCCCACTTTTTCCCTTTCTACAGAAGAACTGGAATTGGAGGGAGAGGAGCCCTGAGCCAGGTAGACAAGTTTTGGTGAGTGTTTCTGTGCTGGTTCAATATGCTGGCTTCCATCTTAGTGGTCTCCAAGCATCGAGAGCATGCCAGGTCCCGCCAGCACTCCTAGAGAGGTGAACCAGAAGCCAATGTGTTGGGCAGCCCCTGGAATAGTGGACACACAATCCAACCCTTTCCCTCCTCAGGAAAAACCTAGGAGCTTTTAAATTTCATTCAGTTGATATGACACCATAACAGGAGTAGGGTTATGATGACAGGATCTCCCAAATTCTCCCACCAGCTTCAGATACATCTGGTTTTGAGCTCATCTAGGACATAGAGACTTTTCAATTAGTTTTGAATTTTCCATAAGAGGGATTTATCCATATATTGTGGCTGAATCATGTGTTTGTAGTGGAAAGGAGAGTCCAGGACTTCCTATTCTGCCAATCTCCTAACATCATCATTAAAAACTGAACTTTATTCTGAAGTTATATCCTTTCTATTTTTTACTTAAGATATACTTTTGAGAAATAATAATGGAAAATGGAAGGTACTTAATTCATGAAATTGTGTGGCCATTAATTAGGAAAATCTTTGTTAGAGTTAACATTGTGTCTGGTTAATAGCAAATGATTAATAAATGTTAGGTATTATTATTTTTACTGTCATTGTTACTTTTTTGTTGGTCTTGCTTTATTTCTTCTTACTGCTATTACTGTTTCCCATGTAAAGATATTGCTTTTTAATATCCTTGCTTAGCATTCAAAAAAAAAGTTTGCCAGGTTACATTAGCTCTTTCTTTTTGTTTCATTTCCACCAGTCTATAAAAGCTAAATATCTGGAAATGACTAATGGAAAGAAAATAGACCTGGAGGATGCTCAGGAAATCTGTGACCAAGCATTGGCCCTCCTGTTATGCTGGCTATGTGGCTGCAATCATTCAGATTCTATGTGGCTGAATTTATTCACTGAACTAGATTTACATAAGTCTCTTGGGTTGCCAGCATGTGGTAATTATAACATCTCATAGGGTTGTTGTGAAAATTAAATCAATTTAAAGATAAAACGTGAAGAGCAATGGCCAGGGCATACCAAATATACACAATTTAAGTGTCAGCTCATACTGTTGTTTTTGCTACAGATTATATGTTTGAGCTACTTACATCCCTTCTTTGATTATAAAATCAATATGTTCTAGGACCTATCTCCTAATGATGATATTTCATTCATGATTTTTTTCCAGGGCCTAAGATTTCATATAGATAGCCATAGATAAAAACTGAAAGCTGTTAAAATATGGAAAGCAAAAACTAGTTAGTGGCACATACCATCTTATAAAATGATAAATTAATTAATTTATATGTTTTTTCCATGGAATCACATGGTCAATTGTGACAGGTCTTTTTGACAAAACACTCATAATTTCTTACTGGCTATACATTGGAGTATATTATTATAGAAAGTCATAGAAATTTCTTCATTGAATATACATTATTATCCATGTACATGAATGTCTGCTTGAGATCCCTCCAAAATTTCTAATATTCTTAACGATAAATGAACAAGAATGTTCATTGCTTTTAATAATTGCCATCAAGATTATTGTTATTACCTTAGTTAGCAACAAGACTAAATAAGACAGTTAATTCTTACTTGAGATTAATTGCTTCAGGCATTAATTATTGACTGCCTACTATGTGCTAACCACTCTGTTATGTGATGGTCTTAGTCTCTATAGCACTTACTTACAATGAGAAAATAAGTAACCAAAACATTGTAAAACAGGATGTTAAAGGATAAGCACAGTCCTCCCTGTCCCCAGCCCAGTGCTGGGGATTGAAGGCAGGGCCTCTGTATGCTAAGCCTCTGAACTACACTCCTAGCTACTAGGAGAACATTCCCGAGAGCTATGTAAACTGGAAGTGTAAGTGTGGAAGTTATCAGAAAGGCCGTCTTGGGGGAATAACATCTAAACTGAGACATAAAGGATGAGCAAACACAAGATAGCCATTTAACTCCACCTCTCGCAGGTCCTTTTCCCTTTAGCTGCCTGGTATCCTCTTTCTGTCTGAAACTGTGAGTGCCCAGAAAGGACTTCATCTACACAAATATAAACCCCTTTATCCCTCAAAAAATCCCCACACACTCTCAAAACATTAAATAACTAAAATACTAAAATAAATATCAGTTTACTTAAAAAAAACAATGCCAAAGCAAACGGGGAAATGAAGTTAAGGGCATCAACAGAAATGGAATGAAAATATTATCTCAATATTGGGGGAAAAAAAACAATCTCTGTTTCTAAAGCAACAAAGGAAGTCTTTCACATCAGTTGAATTAACAAAAGTAAAAAGATGGAATTTGATAAATCAGGAATATCTATTTCTAAAATTAATATGCATCATTTCCTTCTTTGGGGATTGAATCTGGCAATAAGTTCTAGCAGTCATAAAAATAATCAAAACCTTTGACCCAATAACTGCATTTCCAGGAATTTAAACTAATGAAATGATTTTTTAAAAACAACAAAAGGAAGGATGTTATCTAGGCAAACAGTTATGGCAAGAATATTAATATAATTCTGACTTTAAAATATAAGTGATTCAGCATTCAGAAAATGAGTAAATCATGGTATTATCTAGAATGAAATATCAAGTCATTTAAATGAGATAAAATAAAGTGCCTACAAATAAAATAATAGAAAAAAACATAAAAGTATCTAACATACAATAACAGGATTTACTAAATAATTAAAAAATATTTGATGTGTCTGGTAAAATAATCACACATTGAATTTTTGGCAATTTTTGTAAACAAATGCCAGGTTTAAATGTCACATGTAATTTGAGATGAATGCCTAAATTTAGTACTATCACATACTGTGGCAATTTTCTTTGTGGTCTTTTTTCTGTTCTCCTTAGCACTCCCCCTTACCACTCACAGCGTTGTTCTTCATATTTAAAACCCTAGTGCCTTGTTTCTTATTTTCCTCTATATTCTTATACACTCACAGAGACATGTAAAATCATACACACACACACACAAACACACACACACACACACACACACATACTTATACAAACCCATGTATTTAGGATATTTTATTCTTTTACAAAAATATAGTAAAAAAATCTCCACATCACTATATCTACCATTTCTCAAATTGCTCCAAATAATTTATATAACTCCAATTCACCCTCCTGGTCACTTGCTATGGCATGGTGGAGATGCATCAAAGTTTTTAATCCACAACTCTATTTGTGCATTAACATTATTGTCGATTTTAGCCTGTACAACTAATGCTGCTATGAACAACTTCTAGATACACCGTTAAGTAGCAGAGTTTTATTTATATAAATGAGATTCTCAGATATAATATCTTTGGTCAAAACTATGTGTGTTTTTAGCTTTAAAAGATCTTGCTATGTTGCATTCCAAGCTGTTCTAATAATTCATATTCCTACAGTGTCTTGTTTGTTTTTTAAAAATTTTTGGCAGTCTCATATACATAAAGTGATTTCATTCTTTTCTTAACATATTGGAAGTATATTTTCCTTTGTTTATTGGTCATTTACTAGAATTGCCTTTCCTATTTCCTTGTTTACTTTTTTAACATTTACAGAAATGTATATTACATTAACATACATATCACAAATTGTTGTGTACAATTGGATGAATTTTTGCATAAGGATATACTCCCAAATCAAAATTTAGAATACCAAAAACATCCCCAAATGTTCCTTTGTGCCCCTTTGCAAACAAGACACATTGCCACCCCCTCACACTCAAAGAAGGATTCACTACTCTGTCTTCTATCACCTCAAATTAGTTTGGATTGTTTTCTTACTTCATGTGAATATTTTACATAGTAAGATAATTATCGTCTACTTCTTTCACTCAACAGTATAGGTATGAATCAATTTCCCATACAGAGGGAATTAATACAATCCTCTCATTACTTGCATATAAGAATGTTGTACAATTTATTGTAAAATTTTATTTCTTATTTGCACCTACTATGACCAAAACTAAAATTACGATTTTGCAAATCTTTTAGTAGATATATGCAGTCATCACTCTTGCAGATATACTTATTTTTTAATTTATTTTTTATTTTTTTTAAATTTTTTATTCATTTAATTTTGATCCATTGAACACAAATGGAGTACAGCTATTGTTTCTCTGGTTGTACACAAAGTAGAGTCACACCATCTGTGCATTCATACATGTACCCCAATCAATAAATGGGCCAAGGAAATGAACAGACACTTTACAGAAGAAGATCTACAAGCAATCAACAGATTTATGAAAAAATGTTCAACATCCCTAGTTATAAGAGAAATGCAAATCAAAACCACCTTAAGTTTTCATCTTACCCCAATTAGAATGTCTTTTATTAAGAATACAGGCAACAACAGGTGTTGGCGAAAATGTGGGGAAAAGGGTACACTTATACATTGCTGGTGGGATTGCAAGATGGTGCAGCCACTCTGGAAAGCAGTGTGGAGATTCCTTAGATATGCTTATTTTAAAAGTGCTGAGTCATAGAATAGACATAGAATGAGTTTGGTTCTCTACCTTTCAAATTTTTGGAATACTTTGGGAGAACTGGCATTAGTTATTATTTTAAAAACTAATGGAATTCAGTTGTAAAGCCATTTTGTCCTGGACTTTTCTTTGTTGAGAGAATTTTCATTATTATTTCAACCTGTTATTGATCCATATAGTTTTTCTTCATCTTATTTTTTTTTTTTTTGAGGGGGGATGTGCAGGGGATTGCACTCAGGGACACTCAATCACTGAGCCACAACCCCAGCCTTTTTTTGAGGCTGGCTTTGAACTCAAAATTCTCCTGCCTCAGCCTCCAGAGCCACAACAAGTTTTTCTATATCTTCAAGGTTCAATTTTCAGTACTTTACAAATGTCCAGAAATTTAACTATTTCTTGCAGGTTATTCATAACAGTCTCTAGTGATCCATTGTAATTATGTGGTATTAGTTGAATATCTCCTTTTTCACCTCTAATTTCACTTATTAGAGCCTCCTCTTTCTTCCTAGGTAATCTAAAAATGGATTGTCAATTTTGTTTACCTTTTCAAAAAACCAACTATTTTTTCATTGATCTTTTTTAATTTTTTAGTCTGTTTATTTCTGCTCTGTTCTTTTATTTTACTAATTTTTGGTTTGGTTTGCTCTTGCTTTTTTAGCTCTTCAAGATGTATCATTAAGTTCTTCATTTGAAAACTATCAATTTTTTTCTCTGAAACTGATAAAAACTTCTTTATTCTTGTGAATAAAAAAAAAAAACACATTGAAAATACCTTAAAGTTAAGTCCCAAACCAGCAACTAAGGAAAATCATTATGAACTTCCATCCCTTTGATTGAACCTGGGTAACAAAAGAGGAAGAAGACTTGGTTTGTGATGAATCTTACAATTCAAATAGTAAATGTTTTCAAGAAGTATATGCTTGTAAGTATATACTAATTTCAAGTGTAAAGCATCAGATCAAATTTCATATTCATAAGCTTTACCTTTAGTAAGCATCAAAAGAAAATTTTGTTCACTGAATCCTAACTTACTTTTGAATTACAAAATGCATTCAGAGATTAGTTATAATTAGGAAAGAAGTATCTATTGAATACATCATGTGTAAAAATGCAATTAACATTTCAAAACCATAGTTAAAAGGGAATATACCTAAAAAGTTAACTCTATTAATAAAATTATTTAAAATAATATCATCCTGAAGATATATTTCTTGTATATGCATGAAGATTTCTACATGAAAGAAAATGTTCAGCTCCAAATAGGAAATGGCTCACACTTGACAAAAGCATTTTCAAATGCCAAATCAAGGTGATTACCACTGTATGGAGAACTGAAAACAGACCGATAAAAAGGTAAATTAAAGTAAGGATAAAAGTCGCCTCCTTCCAAGTAGTGGAAGATTTGGTGAGAGACCATGGATGAGAGCAAAAATAATTCAAAGAAAGCCTCTATTCACTAGAATTACTGGAATTACTAGAATCAAGTACAGTTAATGACAGATATGATACAGTTGCAGCAAAGCTCTTAAAAGTAGAATTTTGTATTTGATAGTTACAGAAGCTCAAATCATCTTAAAGTAGAGTTAAATAAAGCATTTAAATGAAATCTTTTTTTTTAATGTAGGCATTTATTGTTATAAGTTTCCTGGTACTGCTTTTATTGCATCCTATAAGTTTGGTGTGTGGTATTTCCTTTTCCTCTTTTTTTTTTTTTTATTTTTTGTGCTGGGGATAGAACTCAGGGCCCTAGGCAAGCACTGTACCACTGAGCTATACCTCCAGCCTCTCTTTTTAGATTTCTTTCAAGAAATTTATTTTTTAATTTCCTTTTTGATTTCTTCAATCACTCAATGCTCATTCAGTAATATGTCATTAAATCTCCATGAAAGTGTACAGTTTCTGAAGCTTCTTTTGTTGTTAATTCCTAGCTTTATTTCATTGTAGCTAGAGAAGATACATGGTATGATTTCATTTTTTTAAGAATGTTTTGGGACTTGTTTTGTGGCCTAACAAGTGGTCCATTCTAGAGAATGTTCCATGTGATGAAGAAAACATTATATAAAATTATACATTCTGTAATTGTAGGATAAATGTTCAATAAATGTCTGTCAAGTATATTGTTACATCTTCTTGTAGAATTAATCACTTCATCATTATACCACGACCTTCTTTTTACTCTTTTTACAGTTTTGGCTTTAAAGCTATTTTGCTTATAAAAATAACTACTCCTGCTCACTTTCATTTTGCATTTGCATGGAATCATTTTTAAACCTTTCCATTTTCAGTCTGTGTTTGTCTTTACTAGTGAGATGAGTTTCTCACAACATATCATTGGATTTTGATTTTGTATCCATTTAATCAGTCTGGATCTTTTAATTTTGGAATTTAGTCCATTTATATTTGAGACAATTTTAGATATGTAAGGAATTTTGTCATTTTGTTCAATTTCTTCTATTTTATTTAATATCATTTGTTCTATTCTTCCTTTCTTGTTCCTCTTTCTGGTTTGGCAGTGTGTCATTCATAAAGAAGGGAACATGTCCCTGAATGTCCCTTTCTGTTCATAAAACCTATTCAAGTTATGGGGATCGTGAGAGTAAGTCTGGGACAGAAGGCCCAGATAAATGTTATTTTGAATAACACTAGTTTTCTCTCATGTATGCTGAGAATTACGACAAGTTAGTATTATCTGTAGAAAGCTGATTGCTTGTAAGCACAGTAGGACAGCTGCTCTTTGGGATGCTGGTCATACAGTGCAGATGAGAGCACTATGGAGAGGTAAGTGCTCATCCAACCATCAGACCAGGACAAAGCTTCATGAGGAACAGGGCATTCTACTTCCTGACAAGGCATTGGAGTCACTACATGGAGCAAAGCTACACCTGTCCAGGCTTTCACATCTAGACCTCCCCCACAGGTTTTCTTAATAAACTTTGTATCTCAGATCCCATCTCCCGATGTCCTTGTCTCTTGATAAACCATCTCACTGCCCTAGCATAACTGGACTGTAAACATGATAGGTAGCTTATTGTATCAAAAAGGTTTGATTCTTTTCTATTTCTCTTTTATGTATTTACCCACTGTACCAGTGGGGTTTTGTATTTTTATGTGCTGTCATGATGGTACTTATCTTTCCTTTGCTTCTGGATGAAGAATTTCATTAAGAATGTTTTGGAAAGTTGCTTTAATGGTAATGAATTTCTTCAATGTTTTCCTGTCGTGAAAATTATTTCTTCTTTTAGAAGGGCAGATTTTCTGGAAATAATATTGTCATTTGATAGCTATTTGCTTTAAGAACTTATAATATGTCATTCTTTCCCTCCTCTCCTCTAAGGTTTCTACTCAGAAATCTGCTGTTAGTCTAAGGGGATTACCTTAAAGCTGATTACTCTTAGAGTTTTTAGAATTCTCTCTTTGTTTTCTAATTTTGATAGTTTGAAGTATGTTGGGGTAAGGATATTTTCTGGCAATGTCTGTTTGGAATCATATGGACCTCTTATACTAGGATGTTCATATCTTTCCCAAGATTAACAAGGGTTGAGCACAGGCCCCGCCTGGTGAATCTATAGCAGGGAGCACAGCAGAGGCCCTGCCATGGGAATCTACAGCTTGGAGCACAACACAGTCTCAGCCGTCCAGCCTGCCATCTAGCCCCGAGGCCTGCGCCCCAGTCTGCAGTCTAGCACTGAGGCCCAGCATGCAGTCTAGTGCCTGCACAGAAACTGACCATCTATCAACACAGGATCACCTTTGCCCACTAGCATTGATTATTCCCAACCTGGAAGACACCATCCATAGTGGGAAAGCACCCTTCTTGGGACACCATCTTATCAAGTTCCTCTCAAACATCAGGCTACGGAAGTCTAGGAGGTTTGAACAGTACATTATAATTTTATTGCAGAATTTTTTTTAATTAGTAGTACTATTTTGATTTTTCCTATTATACCTACTATATTCCTACTTCTTTCTTTCATTAATATTTTTCTTACTCAATTTTCCTCTTATATATCTGTTTTGTTGGAGACTCTCCCTTTTCTTATACTAACAACCTATTTCTTTTAATTCTGCTTTCACTATTCCTATGACATAGTAACTCTATAGACTCACCTATTATTAACATTAAATCCTACACCCCTCCTCATTCTCTTTGTCCACCATTAGAAATTGTGGTCCTTATTACAAACTTATTGGTTATGCTGTACATAATAATTTGGACTCATCATCTCTACTTAGTAAGACAACATGGTTAATATCTTAATAGTGACTCTCTGGGTTAAGGACACATATTTTTTATGGTGTACTGCTAATGTTGATTTCTCACTTCAAGGTGAGGTATTGGAAATCTGCAGGGACACTGTAAGTCTATAGGGGGGAAACTTCAATACCTCAGAATCACACTGCTAGAGGGGAAGATTTATGAACAACATGAGAAAACAAGGGAAGAAAGTGTCCCAAACAAACCTTGATGCTTTATCAATAGAACCCAAAGACAACATGACAGAAGAAATGTCAGAAAGGGAGTTCAGAATGTACATAATTAAAATGATCTGAGAAATGAAGGATGAGTTAAGAGAGCAAATGCAGGCAATGAGTGATTGCACCAATAAACAGTTAAAAGAGCAATTACAGGAAGGAAAGGATCTTTTCAATAAAGAGATACTCTGAAATAATACCAAACAGAAATCCTTGAAATGAAGGAAACAATAAACCAAATAAAAAACTCAAAAGAAAGTATCACCAACATCACTTGGAAGACAGAACCTCAGACAATGAAGACAAAATATTTAATCTTGAAAATAAAGTTGACCAAACAGAGAAGATGGTAAGGAATCATGAACAGAACCTCCAATAATTATGGGATATCATGAAAATGCCAAATTTAAGAATTATTGGAATTGAGGAAGGCATAGAGATACAAATCAAAGGAACGAATAATCTATTCAATGAAATAATACCAGAAAATTTCCCAAATCTAACAATTGAAATGGAAAATCAATTGCAAGAGGCTTACAGGACACCAAATGTACAAAATTACAACAGATCCACACCAAGTCACATTATAATGAAAATACTAACATACAAAATAAAGACAGAATTTTAAAGGCTGCTAGAGAAAAGCAGCAGATTATGTGCTGGGGAAAACCAATACACATATCAGCAGATTTCTCAACCCAGACCCTAAAAGCAAGAAGGACCTGGAACAACATATTTCAAGCTCTGAAAGAAAATGAATGCCAACCAAGAATCTTATAGCCAGCAAAACTTACCTTCAGATCTGATGATGAAATAAAATCCTTCCATGATAAACAAAAGCTAAAAGAATTTACAAATAGAAAGCCTGCACTATAGAACATTCTCAGGAAAGTATTCCATGAGGAAGAAATGAAAAACAACAATGTAAGTCAGTAAAGAGAGGAACTACCCTAAAGAAATAAGCAATTAAAGGAGAAACCAAGTTAAGTTAAAAGCCAAAACTAAGCCAAAATGACTGGGAATACAAGTCATATCTCAATGATAACCCTGAATGTTAATGGCCTAAACTCATCAATCAAAAGACATAGGCAGGCAGATTGGATTACAAAGAAAGACCCAACAATATGCTGCCTTCAAGAGACTCTTCTCATTGAAAAAGATGCTCACAGACTAAAGGTGAAAGGATGGGAAAAAACATACCATGCACAAAGACTCAATAAAAAAAAAAAAAAAAAAAAGGAGTTTCCATCCTCATTTCAGATAAAGCGGACTTCAAGCCAAAGTTAGTCAGAAGGGATAAAGAAGGACATTTCATACTGCTTAAGGGAAGCATAAATGAGCAAGACATAACAATCATAAATATTTATGCCCCAAACAATAGTGCAACCATGTATGTTAAACATATCCTTCTCAATTCCAGGAACCAAATAGACCAAAACACAATAATATTAGGTGACTTTAACACACCTCTCTCACCATTGAACAGATCTTCCAAACAAAAAATGAATAAAGAAACCATAGAACTCAATAGCACCATCAATAATTTAGACTTAACAGA
>JAJEJO010004800.1:602109-672362 GCA_020662805.1 Glaucomys volans
GCCTATCCCCAATCTCATTGTAGACTGGTGAATTTCTTCTCATTCTATCAGGTTTTTTTTTTTTAAATTTTAAAAATGTTACTTTTTGCATGCAAATTTAATATTGCATTTTTCTTATTTTTCAGTATGAAATTTAATATTATGCTCTCCTTAATTTTCAGATAGCATTTCTTATTTGTCAGATAGCATTTAATGTTACTTATTTCTTGGTTCTTTAAACTTTTGCTGTACTGTATTCTAATATTTAAAGTTTGTGTTTTGTCAGTAGAATAAAGTCTTGTTTCTCTTAAATGAAGCCCAATAATCTTTGTTTTGTAATTATATTTGCTAAACCATCTGTATTTCATGCAATTTTTGGATTAGTTTAAGAAATCTATTACTTTGCTATTTGTTTTTATTTTTACCATCAGTTCTTTCCTTTACTTTTCCTTTCCTGCCTTATTTTAAATAATTGATTTCTTTTTAAATATTGTATTATCTTCTTTACTAGCATTTTAGTTATAACATTTTTGTGGTTTTTTTCCACTGGATACCTTAGAGTTAATACATTATCTTTTCCCAAAAAATATAATGTTGAAAAAAATCTGACAATTTATCCCCTCCATTTTTGTTCTTTAGTTGTAATATATTTCATTTCTAAATATTCTATAAATCTCACAATACACAAATTTTTTATTGTAAGTTTTCCTTTTCTTTTTTTTTTTTGTATTTCATTTTCTTTCGTACATTTACCTTTCTAATTCTATTCATTCTGCCATAAGCTTCTTTGCTTCTTTTAGGATTACTTTTATTTGACATGAATGATTCCATTTACTTCTTTTAAATCTGCACTACAAAAGAAATAAAAAATTCCTCAGCTCTTTGTATGATAACGTTTTCATTTTCCTTAATTTTCGAAGGGTACTTTCATTAAATGTAGCATTCCCAGTGGGCAATTTTTTTTCTTTTACCACTTTAAAAGAATTTAATTTTATTGTTGTGTGCCTTCTACAGTTTCTGTTCAAAACCCAGATATAAGTTACATCTTCCTCTTTTATAAGAAAATTTTCAGGGTTGGGGGTGTAGCCCAGTGGCACAGCCTTTGCCTTGCATACACAAGGTATTAAGTGCAATCCCAGCAATTCACCCACAATCAAATTTTCCCTCTCTAGCTGATTGTAAGACTATTTTACCCCATTATCTTTGGATATTTAGCAGTGTAAATAAATATAGTGTGCTCTGTTGTGATTTCTTTTGGATTTATTCTGCTTAGGGTTGATTTAGCTCCTTTAATCTGTGGATTGATGTCTTTCATCAAGTCTGAAAAGTTCTTCATTGTTTATTGAACAATGAATATTGTTTGAATATTGAATGAATATTGAATATTGATTAATTCTCTTCTCTCCCTCTCTCTCACACACACACACACACACTAATTACATGAATATTAGACCATTTCAGTGAATCCCACATTTCTTATTCTCTGTTCTATTTCTTTCCATTTATTTTTCTCTATTTCATTTTGACCTGTCTCTAAGTTTTCTGTGTCCAACCTACAGTTAACCCTATCAAATGACTCCTTAATTTTAGATATTTATATTTTTAGTTATTGAATGTCTACTTCATTCTTTTTATCATCTTCATTTTCCTGATGAAATTTCTACCCTCTCATTCTTTTCTGTATTCTATGTTTTTTAAAGTACTCAAAATACAATTTTTTCCCTTGCCTGATGAATCCAGTGTCTGAATCAACTATTTCCCACCAACTTGCACTAACATTTTTGTTATATATTAAACACTCTTATAAAACTTATCTGGATGCTGTCATCCATTCTTCTTATGTACATGTCTATTCATATAGACATATTGCTTTGATTAAAATGACTTTATGACATGTTCTCATCATCTCATAAAACCAGTTCAGCATTGTTCATATTTGTATGTTTCCTATAAAATACTATTTATTTTTCCATAAAATTATAATATTTTTAATCTAATTTGCAATTTTGTTTATGTTTCATAAAAATAGTGTATAATAAATGAACTGTTCATACCCAGTATATTATTATTATGTATTTTATTCCTTTTACATTTATTTTAGTAACAAATATTTTATTATTTTTCATTTTTATCTACTTTCTATTGTTTTCATTTCTCCCTTACTAACCTCAAATTTTCAGACTCTTGTATTCTATTAATGATGAACTTTCCTTTCCTTGTACTCATTATCAGATCTATATTCTCTAGTACTATTAGAATTTAAGGTACTGTTTCTTATTAAATTAATTCCCCTCTACTTCTTCTTGTACTGTTAAGCTGAGACTCCTTCCTCAATTCCTAGTTTTGCAAAAATAATTGCATATTTTTAGCTTCACATTATTATTTAAATTTTTTTTCAGAATGCCATTATCATATATACTTGTCTGCTTTCTTTCACTGTAACAAAATGCCTGAGAAAAGAGGAAATGGGGAAGTTATTCTGTCTCAGTTTCAGAGATTTCAGCCTATGGTCACTGGCTCTATTGTTCCTGGGCCTGTGGCAAAGAAGAACATCATGGAGGGAAGCACATGATAGAGTAAAGATGTTCACTTCCTTCTGGCCAGGAAGCAGGCCGGGGGTGGAGAGAGGAAGGGGACAGGGAGAAAATATACATTCCAGGACATGCCCCCTAGTCCTGCTTCTTCCAACTAGGCCCTAACTCCTAAAGTTGCCACCACTTCCCAATAGTCCATTAAGTTCTAGGTTCATGAATGGTATAATCCATTTATAAGGTTACAGCCCTCATGATACAGTCACCTCCCAAAGAACTCATCTCTGAAAATATTCAATATATGAGCTTTAGGAGAATATTTAAGAGCCAAACCATAACACTGTATGTTTATATAACAGGGTTCAATGCTCACCACTGTTTCCTTTTGTCATCATTATTCCCGATTTGAGTCTTTTAAAGATTTTCTTATCTGCTTAGAGTCCTTATATAGGGTATATATATTAGAGTCCTTACATAGGGTATATATATAGTCCTTATATTAGAGTCCTTATATAGGGTATATATATATATATAGGGTATTTATGATTGGACAGCTTCAAGTATTTTTCTTCTTCTTTAACAGGTGAATGATACCTAAGTTAGATAGAGGACTTTGGGGTTACAAGTTTTTCTTTCTGTACTTCATATATTTTATTCCACTCTCTTCTGCTTTCTAGTGTTTCAGATAGATCACTAATAATATTCCAATTTATTTTCTCTTATGGAAAATTCATGCTTTTGTTTGATAGTTTGTGGCATTATGTTAGTTAGCCTTGCATCACTATAATGAAGCACCTCAGGCAGTTTACTTATAAAGAAAAATGATTTATTTAGTTCATGGTTCTGGAGGGTCCAGTCCAAAATCAGGTACACCCATTGATTTGGTCCTCTGATAAAGATACCAGATGATAATGACAGGAGTGCATGGTTGGAAAATCCACTCACACTGCAAACCAGGAAGCAGAGAGAGAAATAGGACAGGTTGGAGCCCAAAGTCCCTTCCAAGGGCACACACCAAAGACCTAAGGATGACTCTCTAGTCCCTATCTTTTAAAGGTCATAGTAATTTGCAATACTGCCACCCAAGGGACAACCCCTCTAATACATAAACCTTTGGGGAACACTATCCATATTCAAACCATAACTATTATGATTTAGATATGAAGCATCCCCCAAAAGTTCATGTGGGAGAACACAAGAAGGTTTAGAGGTGAAATGACTGAGTTATGAGAACCCTAACCCCATCCGTGCATTACTCCTCTGATAGTTATTAACTGGGTGGTAATGATACGCAGGCAGGCTGTGACTGGAGGAGGTGGGTCACTGTGGGTGTGCCTTTCTCTCTCTGTTACCTGGTGCCATGTCCTGAACTGCTTTCCTCCACTCTAATTTCCCACCATGATGTTCTGCCTCACCTTCAGCCCAGAGCAATGGAGCTGGTCATGTATGGTCTGAGACCTCTGAAACTGGAAGCCTCCAAATAAACTTCTCCTCTTCTAATTGTTCTTGTCAGGCCTTTTGTTCACAGCAGAAAAAAAAAAATTTACTAAAGCAATGTCATATGTTTACAATTAGGTTTCAGGAAGTTTATAATAAATATGCCTACATGTGTGTCTTTTTTCCTTACGACTACATGAACACCACATTAAAATTTTTCTTCAATTTAGAAAAAAAAATCTTGCATTATTTATTTAATTATTGTTTGTTTGTATATGTTCCATACCACTCTGAAATGCTTATTTTTAATTCTTTCAAAGTTACTTTACAATTCTTCTGAACTTTCATAATTTTCAGTTCTTCATGTTTTTGAGGTATTTCATACGATTAGTCTTCCACGCCATTAAATTGCATCCTAACAGTGACCATCATTCATAGAGGCTCTTTATTCAGTTGAGTAAGTTACCTTATCTTTTTTCGTTTTCAGGAATGGGTGTCAAACTTTTGTCAATCTTTTCATCTGTTGATATGAACATATGACTTTTCCTTTTAGAAAACACATTTACTTTCAAATGTTAGATCAACTTTACATTTCTAAGAATAAACATTTAATAATGGTACATTATCTACTTTTTATATTACTGGCTGTATTTCTTGATATTTTAAAGACTTTTGCATCTATTTTCAAGAGGGATATTTGTGTATACTTTTCTCTTTATAATATCTCATCTACTTTTGGTATCAGGATAATATTGTCCTCTTAAAACAAGTTGGGAATTATCCCCTACTCTCTAATTTTTGAAAGAGTTTTTATAGCATTGTTCTTATCTCTTCCTCAAGTATTTCATGGAATTAATCAGTGAAACCACCTACATGTAGATTGGAGGAGTACACTGGTAATTAAGTCAATTATCAAATGAATTCAATTTTTAAGATATATAAAGATATTCAGATTTTCCCATTTTGTTGACTAAAATTAGCCTAAATTTTATCATAATAATCTCACATTATCCTTTTAATGTCTGCAGAATCTGTGATGGGTTTTCCTCTTTCATTCCAAATGTTAGTTGTCATCTGCCTTTTTTACTTGATCTGTTTAGCTACAGTTTTTCAACTTTGTTGATTGTAATTATCTAGAGTTGATGTCATTCTTTTCTTTATGGTTTGTCCATTCTTTTCATTGTTTCCCAATCTTTTCTCTCTCTGTTCTGTCTTGCTTCCATTGCCATTCATTCCAGTTCACTGATCTTTTCTTCTACAGAGTTTACTCATTTTTTCATTTCAGATATTATATATTTCACTTCTCAAAGTACTACCTTGTCATTTTTATCTTCTACTACTCTCATTATATTCAGTTTCCTTTAGATTTTGTATGTTTTAATGTCTGCAACTGATATTTCCATCCTCATCATTTTCAAGCCTGTTTGTATTGACCTTTCTGCTTGTTATAAGTGCATTTTTCTGCCTTTGCATAATCAATAATTTTATTTGATGCTGACTATTATGAAAATTACATAGTCAAATACTGAATTATATTTTCTTCCTTTAAAGAGTGGTGGACTTTGTTCTTACATACACTTAAATTACTACATCATTGACATATGTGATCCTATGTAAGACTGTTTTTGAACTTTTTTAGGATGGATTTAGAGCAGTCTGTGTATTGGAGCTAGGTTATATGAATACTAAGACATGACTACTTGGGACTTCCACAGAGTGCCCTGAGTTTTCAGCAAAGACACTCTGGTCTAGCTAGTTAAATATCTTCCCAATTTCTATGAGCTCTCAGAATTACCATGAGTTTCATTTTGGTAATGCAGCAGATTCACAGAGGCTTCTTGTGAATGTCTGGAGCTATTTTCTACATAGGTCTTTCTTCCCTGGTATTCTGGCAAAATTTTTAGCAACCTTGATTACTCCAAATTGTGATTTCTATTTTCTCTGTACAGTGAAATGACTGAGTAATGCTTGGAAAGTCCTTCTTGCCCTGTGATCTGGAATGCCAACATGACCACAGGGCTCATCTCACTTGTTTGCCTTCTCTCTCCTGGGACCATTGTCTTCCACTGCCTGTCGTCCACTGTCAAAATTACTAAATTATTCCTGGCAGAAAACTTTCTATTTACTGATTTATTTAGTTGGAAATTTATGTTTGAGGCTTATGTACTATGTTTAGATCTCTTTGGGGGTATGCAGCTCAATTCTAATTTCCTCAAGTATGATTGTTATTTTCTGCTCATGTTGTCAGCTGTTTATTTCAATAGTTCTGGTATACTGGGCATGTGGTCTAGTTTTTACATAATTTTCCACAGGCTTCCAGGCCCACTAAGATGGTGGTGATAGTGGTGGTGATTTTATGTGCTTTGGGATTTGATTTTGTTTTTGACTGCTATCTGAGGCTCATAGCTGTTGAATTATACTAAGAGAAAGCATTCCCCAAAAAGGATGCAAGTGAAGCAGCATCTTGATGTGACCTCTAGACCTCTGCTGAGAAACCTTTTTCTCATGCCCAACCAAGCTCAGGGCTGGGATGTCTCATCACTTCTCCTTTGGAGACCAAGGAGACCAGTCATATACATGATATACAACCAATAAATGTTACCTGTCTCCTATAACCCTCATAGCATAACTCACAATCCTTACCCCAGTGCTCCCAGACAGATCCTCAAGGGCTCAATGAGCTCCCTGGGGAAAAGATCCCAAAATGGTGTTCTCTGCTTGTGCTCCAACCAAACCAAAGGCCTCGCTGAACTGGAAACCTGTAGATCTCAACAGAGGTTTAACTGAGAAGATATAGCTAAATCAAACTTGGATAAAGAAGAAAAGGTAATATTGCAATAGCCATTAGGCAACATCAATTTTAACTTTTTAGACATTTCCTTTGGTGCTTCCCATGTATCTCCCACTCAATAGTCTTGTCTCAGAGAGAAAATCCAAGTTCATAAAGTCATCCATGTCCTAGATTAATCACTTATTACTCATTGAAAGATATTTGCAATTCAGCCACAACCTTTATAACGGGCTTAATCTAAATCCATTTATACATGTGTAGGACTTTTAAATATCATGACAAGCTAGGGAATACAACATTCTCTTTGTGAATCTAATTATAATCATCCTACTATGGAATGGCTGCATCAAAGAATATGAACACACTCAGCCTTAACAGATATCACCAGTAATTTCACCAATAGCAGTGTCTAAAATGGTCATTCCTTCTCACCCTCTCTAACTCTTGGCTGTATAAGGCATTTAAAATTATGAAAGTCTGGTAAGTGTGAAGTATTAATTCATTTTGACTCTAGTTTATCATTATTATTTTTAGTGCATGGTAGTTACACATAATAGTGGGGTTCATTTTGAGATGTTCATAAATGCATATAGCATAGTTTTCCTCATTTGCATCCCCAGGACTACTCCCTTCCCCCCATCCCCCAGCCCCAATCCTTTTTCCCTACTCTGTCTCCCTTCTATTTATTCATTTATTTTTATTTGGTGCATTATATTTATACATAAAATTGGAATGCGTGGTTGTATACTCAAACATGCAAATGGCATACTCTGGTCACCTTTATCTCACAGACCTTCCCTTGGATCTCCCCTTTTCCCTCATCCTTTTTTCACTACTGTACTCTCTCATTCTCCCTTCTATTTTCATGAGATCTACCTTTTTAATATTCATTATTATTTGCCTTGTGGATAACAACTTCTGTAAATTGATTACTTATATTTTTATGTCATACTAGATTTTTTTCTTACCTACTGATAAATGTCCTTTGAATAGTCTGGGTATGGAACTTCTTCTAAAACAATGGAAATACCTTCCTCCAGATCTATAACTTGACTATTAGATTATAGTTTTTAAAGTCGGAATTGTCAGGGTTGTCACTCTTTCCCTTAAAATTGGTGCCTTTTGTTCTTTTTTTTCCTGTTTAAAAAGTCTTTTCCTCATCTGAAATCATGATGTAATTGTCCTGTGTTTTCTTACAAAAACGTTTTTAGTTTTGTTCTTCACATTTAAGATCTTTCCATCTGGAATTTGTTTTTGTATGATGAGAGACAGAAATATAACCTAGGGAAATAATTACTATTTTCCCTAAGGCAAGCCAATTTTTACAGTTCCGTTTATTAAATATTTTCCTCACTGATTCTCCGCTAACCAGTAATGTCACCACTGTTTTACACCAAATCCCTCAATATGGCTATATTTCTGGGTTCTTTTGTCTATCTGTTCATCCAGGAGGCAAACCCAGAGATCAATGTTTTGTTGTAAGGGGAGTTTTGAGAATCTCACTGGTGACTATTCCTCTACTATGCAGCTACGCTCCATGTTTTGGTCAGCTTTTTTGTAGCTATGACCAAAAAACCTTACAAGAACAATTATAGAAGGAAAAGTTTATTTTGGCTCATGGTTTCAGAGGCCTTGTCCATAGATGGCTGAGTCTATTACTCTGGGCCCAAGGTGAGGCAGAACATCATGGTGGAAGGGTGTGGAGGAGGAAAGCAGCTCAGGACATAGCAAGAAGGAAGCAGAGAGAGGTCCACTCACCAAGGAAAAACCATAAAACCCAAAGGCACACTTCCAGGGACCTACCTCTTCCAGCTAAACCCTACCTGCCTCCAGTTACTGCCCTGTTAATCCCTCTCATAATCCAATCATCTCACCTCTAAACTTTCTAGTATTGTCTCATACGTGAGATTTTGAGGGACATCTCATATCTAATGGCAAAAGCATTTTGGAAATGCCTAACCATCAGAGTCAAGGTGGATATAATTGACATCATGCAAAAAGACCAAAGAAGGATTTAGTATGCTTGACACAGGGATCTCCAGTGATGGTGAAGGGATCATGATGTCTATAGAGTAAAGATATAAGAACAGCTGACTAAGGCATTGTTGACGAAAGAAGAGAGAAAGGAAAGAAAGAGGAAGGAGGAAGGAAGGAAGGAAGGAAGGAAGGAAGGAAGGAAGGAAGGGAGAGGTGAGCAGAAGGCTGATGTCAGGTACTATGAAGGAAAATCACCACTTTCATCCAGCTTCCAGATCTACATCTATCAACATTGTTGATTAGATCCATTTGGAGAATGACTCCACAATGCCTCCACAGGAATATACAGTAAATATTCTTTCTTGCTCCAGTGACTCCTGAATTCATTCACCAGGATAAAGGGCCTCTGGGGAACAAGTAATATGCAGACTTTCCAAAGTGGCACTTCCATCTCATACTCCACTCTGAATGGAAGGCTTAGGGAAGCCAGGTAATCAATAGAGCCATGGCCCAGGATCACCTGATTTTAAAAAGGCAGGGGCATGTCTTCTAGGTCTTGGAACTCAGCATGATTATTTCCTCAGATTCTAAATGTAAGTGATGCAGATATATGTATTAGTCTGCATTAGCTGGGCTGAACCATAAAATGTATTTAATGATTTTCCATTCCATTTCCTAGGAGGCCATTTTTCTATACATGAATAGACAAATTGTATCTAGAGCTTTGCAATAAATTGTTCAAATATTTTCTTTTTTCCTCTCATTTTGCCAATGTTAGGCACACAGAGCTCAGATGTGAATTTTCCTTCCTTCCACATACAATCATCTTTAAACATTTTGATCAGAACAAAACTGTTTTTATGTTTTCATTTCTTAACATGAGGGCATTATAAACTCTTCAGCTCTTTGAGGATCTTCTGCACAATGAAACGCTGTAGGTTTAGAGATTGCTAGTTGATTTCAACATGCAATTGAAGCTATCATGACTACTTTATTCAGACTTTGATATTTCTGCTACTGCATTTTACAATCTTTTCAAATCGCAGTGCTGAAAGATAATGAAAACCTTTTAGCAAAATATTCTTAAACTTGTCTGTGCCTAATTTCATAACAATAACCTGCTTGTTCAGTTCTACAAAACTCAGGCTTCCTGTGCGTCCCCTGATGTACCATTTTCGTTTTCAGCAGCAATTTTATTAACCTGTCAGGAGTGATGAAACAGATACCATAGAACATTTTGAAAATTAATAATACACTTTTGCAAGTATTCTTCTCTCTATCCCACAAGCAGATCTGGCCCCATACAACATCCTATGGACTGGCCTAGAAAGCTTCCCCAGTGAATTGATCCCTGATATTAATACTACCTTGGAAAAAATATTCTCATGTTTTCCACAATGTATTCACCCAGTTATTTCCCATTTTCACATTTATAAGGATTAATTTATCTTACTATCTAGGTGACACATTTGGATTTGAGAAAATCAGAGTAATGAAAATGCATCCTCATAGGTCAAGCACTATCAGCTAGTTATGTGCAGGTTGTTTGAGATGATGGCAAAGAAGAAACCAAGAGTAGATTCCACCTACTTTACAAGTTTTCTTAGACTAGTCATATTTATTAATAGCTATTAGTGTAGCAAAAAAATGACCCAAAGAAAGAACAGAAACATCATCCTTGGGAAATCAGAGTAATATGTTAAAATGAACACATAGTTTTTTATTATCTTTGACTTCAGACTTCAGCTGCTCACTTGCTAGCCATGACCTAGAGCAAGTCACTGAGCCTCAGGATAATCATATGTAAACTGTGGATAGTTTATACATGACTCAGAAGATTGTTCTGAAAATAAAGTAATAAAATACATCTAGCACAGTATCTAGTACATCATAAGAGTTTACTGAATTTAGTTTTGGAAAAAAAGTTCTGTTTTTGTTTGTTTATTTGTTTGACTTTGGTACAGGGGATTGAACCCAGGGGCACTCTACCACTGAGCTACACCTCCAACTTTTTTATTTTTATTTTGAGACAGGGCCTCACTAAGTTACTGAGGCTGCCCTCAAACTTGGGATCCTCCTGCTTCAGCCTCCTGAGTCACTGGGATTGCAGGCATGCACTACCGCACCTGGCAAGCCTGTTTTAATAGGTGAAAATAATCGCCCAAATTCAAGTGCTTGACAAGATGATTTCTCAAATTCCCTCCAGTTCTGTTTCTGATTATCTAATTCCAAATGAGGGTGGAAGAGTCGGGGGAGCAATTCCCCTGTGGCTCTCATGCAGAAGTTCCAGTGACACCAGACATCCCATCCGCAGCATGGTGCCTTCACGCGCTGTCTGTTTCAGCTTTCCAAGCCCTCTTCCCACGTTGAGTACTCACTATGTCACTGGGAAAACAAGAAGTTTTAGTTAAGAAGACAGATTTTCCTGGATTGGAATTACAGTGTCTAAATTGAAATTTCACTCCCAGGATACATGCCTTTCCTAGCATGCCTGAGAACACAGACTCATCAAGTCCAGGTATCTCCTAGCCTAGGAGAGACTCTACTAACAACTCTGTAAATCCCACTTTTTATAAATCCTCAAAGTCAAGATTAACAATAAAATTCAGCCAGACTCAGTGGCCCGTGCTGGTAATCCTAGCTACTCAGGAGGCTGAGGCAGGAGAATCACATATTTGAGTTCAGCCTAGGAAACACAGTGTGACCTGTCTCAAAACAGAAAATAATTAATTAAATTAAATAAATGCACACCCATGGGAGAGGCCAGTGGTAAAAATGATAATGAGATCACATGTAGGCCTTCTCCTGATGGAAAGATTTTAATGTTTCTCTGAAATTATAATTATTTTGTTAAAGCCTATTCTGTTTTCCTTATATCGTGTGTGTGTGTGTGTGTGTGTGTGTGTGTGTGTTTGAAATTAGGGCATTAAAAAATAAGGTTAGTAAAACCATTATGAACTTCATGAGATTACTTGATGTTTTATTGTGTAGCCTCTTAGTGATACTAGGATATATATTTATAAGATCATTGCTTTTAGTGCCTTATTAAGTAGGTAATTCTATTCCCACCAGTACCAACTTTTTGACCCTCACAAACATTTACCTTGGCCAGGCACAGTGGTGCAGTCATCCCAGCAACTTGGGAGGTTGAAGTAGTAGGATGGCAACTTTGAGGCCAGCCTCATCAACTTAGCAAGGCCTTGTCTCAAAATAAAAAATAAAAAAAGGCTGGGGACATAGTACATTGGTAGAGCACCCCTGGATCCAATTCCCAGGACCAAAATAAAAAAAGAAAGTTACTTAACTTGTCTAACTCTCAATGTCTCTGTGTATAAATCACATGAAATTCATTCCAAAAGAATGAAATGAGGCTGAAAAATGTTACTTCTTGTCACTTCTTGCTTCCCACTGCTCCTTTCCCTCTATATTGTTTCATCAGGAGACTCCAACAATATTTAATAAATAACATTCTCTCATCCCCTTCATTTATAGTTTTATAATTTTCTCCTCATTACTTCCATCCCTGCTATAAGCAAAAAGCAGTATCAGTGAAAGGTTAATGAAGACCACAAACTGCTGTTGCAGATCAAAGAGACTGAAGAGACGCAAGAACTAAATTCTGAATTGCACCCTGAAATTTAATAACCATTAGTGAAATAATTGGTGAAAAGTAAATAAAAGCTGAGGCTGCAATAATGGTATCAAGGTTAATTTCTTGGTGGTGGTTGTAATGTGGTTATGTAAGATAATGTATTTGTTTTTAGCAAATGCACATTAAAATATTTAGAACTAAAGCATTATCATGTGTGCAGCTTCCTCTCAAATGGCTCTAAGAATGCATGTGTAGGGTGCTTACCTGTACGTGTGTGTGTATGCACACTCACAGAAAGAAAGCCCCACTTACAAAGGTTCAGCTTAAACTTTTCCTATTTAATGATGATGCAAAAGCTAAACACATTCAGTAAAAACAAACACACATTTCAAATTTCTAATTTTGTTCTTTCCTCAGTCTAGCAATATGTGGTCCAATCCTGTGTCACAAAGCTGGGCGGCAGCAGCTCCCAGCCCATCACACCACCAGGGGAGACAACCACACTCCACAGTGTGCCATGCTGCTGATGGATTTTGGATACAGGTATCCCATAAATTAGATGAGATATTCAACGTTTTTTTGTAAAATAGGCTTTATGTTAGGTGAGTTTGCCCAACTACAGCCTAATGTATGCATTCTGAACATATTTATGGTAAGCTAGACTAAGCCAGGATGTTTGATGGGTGAAGTATATTAAATGTATTTTTGACTGAAGATATTTTCTACTTATGATAGGTTTACTGGCACATAAGTCCATCCTAAGTCAAAGAACATCTTATAAATACATGCATACGCATGGTCAATCCTTATTCAGGGAGTCCATATTTTCAAACTCACTTTCTCACTAAAATTAATTTGTAACACAAACCCAATACTTGTGAAGCTTTTGCCGTCATTTGTAGATAGGCACAGGTGGGTGAAATGTTCCGAATACGCACATGCCCCACTGAGGTCCCAGAAGCCACCCCTCTGCCATCTTGTAATTCTCCTGATGCAAACGAATGTCCTTGTCATGTTATTTAGTGCCACATTTTCATATTTTGTGCTTTTTAATGATGATTTTACTATTTAAAAGGTTCCCCAAACATAGTGATGAGCTGCCCTAGCATTACTAAGTACAGGACGGTAATGTGACTTAGGCAGAAAATACAGGTATTAGAGAGTCTTTGTCCAGACATGAGCTGCGTGCTGTTGGCCATGAATTCCAAGTTAATACATCAAGAATCTATTTTAGCCAGGTGTGGTGGCACACACCAGTGGTCCCAGTGGCTCAGGAGGCTGAGACAGGAGGATCTCAAGTTCAAAGCCAGCTTCAGCAACTAAGTAAGGCACTAAGCAACTCAGTGAGACCCTCTCTCTGAATAAAATATTTAAAAGGGCTAAAGAAGGGCTGGTGTTGTAGCTCAGTGGTAGAGCTCTTGCCTAGCATGTGTGAAGCACATAAATGAATAAATGAATAAAATAAATGTCCATCAACACCTAAAAAAATTATAGTAAATAAATAAATAAATAAAAGGACTGAGGATATGGCTCAGTGGTTGAGTACCCAGGTTCAATCCTGGGTACCAAAATAAAAAAGAAAAAAAGGAATCTATTTTGAATAAGTGTCTTTGAACCGAGAAACACAATCAACAATCTTTGGACCGAATGAGGGAGAGGTTATAGCCAGAGGCTCATAGGAACCCAACCCAGGATTTCTGTTAGGCACAATGACTCCATAATTACTTTCAGTGTTCAAAGTGGCTTTATGGATCAAAAAGTATCACAAATAATAATAATGCAGAATGAGAAAGGATAGAGAGTGAAAGGAATAAAGAAATGTGGTAAAATGTCAATTTGGAGCGTCTGGAATAAAGTATGCAGGAGTTCTTTATACTATCATGGAGGATTTTCTCTAAGTCTGTATTTTAAAATGAAATTTAAAGATGAAAACAAAACAAAAGACAGATCCTTGGCTCAGAACCTTCTTTCCTGTTGAGAACAATCTCGCAGCCCTGGATTTGGGCAGAAAACAGGAACTGCTCCCAGTGTGGAATGCTGAGGGCAGGCACCTGGTACTCTGGGCAGCCATGGGCCGAGTGACAAGGGGACTACAGTCATGGTCCAGAAGAGAAGCACCAGGTACCAGAAGTGTGAAGAGCCCAGATGGGGAAGAACCACAGTCAGAAGCCTCTCAGAAGCAAGTTGTGATAAAGTGTAAAACAGGAGGCGTCTGCAAACTGTCCTATGGACACTATTTACATGGCACTGATCGCCTGGTAACTTTCAAAGTGGGCAGAACCAGACACTTCCTCCTCTGCGTTAATGCTCATCTTTTCTCAACATTGGTATTCTTCCAGAACCATTTGCTAGAACTTCTTTTCATTATACAAAGAATGGGGTTTAAAAAAAAAATGACAAGTAACAACAAAAACTTATGTTTCATCTATGGAAAAAATTGATATATGTGCTCCTTTGATTGTGTGGGTTCAGGAGTCTGTTTTGGCTTGCTTGTGTTTAGGAAATAAGTACATTTAACACCACATCCCAGGCACATTTTGTTATGTGTCTAATAGCACTTTGTTATTAGGTTGTTACATGCATAGGAGGAAGTGCAGAAATCACAAATATACTGTTTGCTATATTTTCACAAAGTTACTAAAAATGAGATCATCAGTTCTGCAGTAGTCTTTTTACTTCCTCCCAGTCACTATTCCTCCAATTCCACCATCCTAACTTTCAGACTTATTTTGCCTAATTTTCATATATGATATTATACAGTTTGTATGCTTTCTTCTCTGATTTCTTTTATTTGATATTATCTTCATGACAGTCACCTATGTTTTTTCCCACAATAACTATTTGTTCTTTCTCATTTCAGTATAGTATTCTCTTATTTGAATAAGCTAAAATTTATTTATTCATGTGACTATCAAAGAGTATTTGGGTTTCTGCCCATTTTGAGCTATTACAAATAGTACTGCCATGAACACTCTCATTCTGGTACATATCTGTACACAAGGTCTATGCCTAGTTGTGAGATCATTAGTTGTGTTAATTAGCTTTCTGTTGCTGCAACAAAATGCCTGATATAAACAACTTATAAAGAGGAAAGGTTTATTTTAGCTCATGGTTTCAGGAATTTCAGTCCATGGCCAGCTGCCTCTGTTGCTTTTGGACCTGTGGTGAGTCACCACATCGTGGTGGGAGTGCATGACAAAGGATATTGCTCATCTTAAGGCAGTTAAGAGGCAATGAGGAAAGGGTTGGAGTTCCCCCTGACCTAACTCCTCCTGTTACTCTCACCTCTTAAAAGTTCCCCCACTCCCAATAGCTCCAGGGACTGGTGACCAAGACTTTAGTGCATGGGCCTTTGGGGAACACTTCCCAAACCATAGCTTTGCGATATTGAGTATCTATGTGTATGTTCAGTGTTCACTGTTAATTTGTCAAAGAGTTATTAAAGATGTTAAACCATTTTAACTTTCATCAACATCATATGAAAATTATCCTAGATTACTTTTATTATTGTTTTCTTCTTTTATTTCTTTATGCTCAGAGAACACGCTCTGCAAAACCTCTACTTTTTTGAAGGTAAATTTTTAATTGTGACTAAGAATATGAACAACATTTATAAATATTTCATGGAAAGAAGAGAAAACGTCTGTTTGTTTATACATGCATACAATTATCATATTGAGACTTGAATGACTTTGGAATAGTAGCACATTCCTGAATGCAAAAACAATATCACACAAATGTCAGTCTTCCTCAAACTAAAATACAAATATAATGCATTTCCAACTAAATTGCAATTTTTGGTAAGGTAAAAATTATTTTATAAAATTTAGACATAAAAACAATCTCAAATATGTGAAAGCAATTGAAAGTTGAAAATAAAATAATAAATGAATGCTTACCTTACATATTACCATCAAGTTACTATAAATATTATGAGATGTGTTGTTACAGGAATACTCAAACAGAAGAATACAGACTCTAGAAACCAATCTCAGTATACAAGAATTTTACATGTAGGTATGGTTTGATAATATATTGGGTAAAATGAATTTGATTCAATGACTATCCAGAAAGTAAAATTAAAAATACCCTATTTGATACTATACAAATAACACATTAGCTTAAAAACTGCCACAAAAATAGTTTATTAGTAGACTATATAAAAGAACATTTGTGTAACTTTGGAAAATGGAGAATGATTAAGAAACATTTTAGAACTCAGAAGCCATAAAGAAAATAATCACCCTATTTGACTACATAAAAAACAAAACTTCATTTCAAAAGTCCCAGACAGACTGGGAGAAAATATTGCAAGGTCAATGACAAAGGTTATCATAAAAGAAAGTGACTAACTGAAATGAAATTACTCAATTGTGTTTAAAACTTAAATGTTACTCAGCTACTAAAAAGAATGAGATCTATTTTCACTAACCTGGAAAATGTCCATATGTTTTAAGAAAGAAAAAAATGTGCATTCTGGAAAGATAATGGCAAAATAAAAAACAACTTTTGAATCTTCCTTAGTCCTCACGCAAAAATAGTCAAAGCCAAAGAGTCAATACAACATATTTGCAACAAAAATTTCTAACAAGCTGACCTCATGAATTCCAAAATGCAGGCCGAGAGAGACAAACTACCCACAGTCATGCTATTGACATTTGCATGAAAGAAGTAGAGGGAAGCACCCTAAGACAGACCTAAGCAGACCTAAGACAGCATAACAGAATAGTCACCTTAAACCTCTGCAGTCAGTTGGAGAAGAGCAGCTACATTTGGGAAGAGTCTGCCCCCTGCAATGGTGTGTAAGAGCAAAGAGCCAGGGTGAGGCAGTCCAGCCCTGTGAGCTCTTGAAACTGAATCCCAGGATTCCCTGCATGAGGGGATCACATACAGACAGAACTCCTGGAAGTAAAGTGAAAACTGATCAAGGTTGGTGTAAGAGGGACAAAGGAAAGAGAAGATCCCCCAACCAAGCAAAAAACTGGGCAAAGTGAATAAAGCCCAGAAATCTTAGAAGGTAATATGCCATGTTTTTAAGGGGAAAGAAAGAAAGAAAGAAAGAAAGAAAGAAAGAAAGAAAGAAAGAAGGAGGGAGGGAAAGAGGAGGGGGGAGGGGGGAAGAAAGAGGGAGGAGGGAGAGAGGGAGGGAGGCAAGGAAGGAAAGGAAAGGAAAGAAAGAGAAAAGAAAAAAATGAGCAGCAAGAAAAGAAAAGGGAAATCTGTTTAAGAAAGGAAACTATCTGAACCAAGCTCTTTATAATAATTGAGAAGAAAAATAACATTCAAATCAGCAATATAATAGTATAAAGATCAAATCCCATGCCAAATTGCTATAGGAAAAAGAGTAAAAAAAGAATGATGCCTCTATAGACAATAAAAACATACCAGAAAGATATATACAAAATACTGATAAAAATGGTAAAGTACTATTTCAAAATAAGCTTAAAGGCATTAATAAAATATGCAGAAGTTGAAAAACAATCTAATTAAAAACTCATAAAAATCTAAAACTGAGGTGACAGAACTCAAAAAATAGAAATAAAATAATTTTAGAAATCAAGATTAACAGAAGAAACACAGGAGTAAATAAATGCAACAGATAAAAAATAATGGAAAGATAGAAAATTCATTTAATTAAATAAAAAATGAAATCAGTCAATTGAGTTGAGTGACATGGTTAAAGATAAGGAAGAAGGTCTAATATGTGGATAATAGGAGTCCTGAAAAGGGAGATAACATAACAAAACTAAAATTTTATGAAAACTTTCCCCAAAATAATTTTTAAAAACTTTTTGGAGCTACCTATTGAAAGAATATGTTTACTTGAGAACACAGATTCAGAATATCCATCACCAACACATTCTAATAAAATCGATAGCTATAAAAAAACCAAAAACTTTTATTGTTTAAGGAAGATAACACATGGTTTATAAAGCAGTATAAAAGTACATTATCATTAGTCTTTTATGTCAGAAGAAAATAAAACAATTTATTTAATATACTCAAGGAAAGAAAAGTGTGAATTAGCTATTTTCTACCCAGCGAAACAGCTCTTTAAGAATAAAGAACACTAGAAGTTATTAACATGTTAAAACACTAATCCTACAGCTTTCTGATTGGGTAGTGCTGGATTTGGATTTGGTCTAAGTATGTTCCTGAAGAGTTCATGTGTTGGAAGCTTGGTCTTCAGCAGGATGATGTGAAGAGGTAGTGGGACCTTAAAGAAATAGGGCCTCGTGAGAGGTTCTGGGGTCATTAAAGGTGCTGTCTAGGAAGGAATTGATGTAATTCTCATGGAACCCAAGTTGAGTTGTTACAAAAGAGCAAGACTTGTCCCATTAGTCTCTGATTTCCTGTCTCACTATGTGATCTCACTTTTAAGTGCCTCTGCCATTTTGCCATCCACCATGATGTGATGCAACCAGGAGGGTCCTCACCAGAGTCTGAACACACAGGGCCACCAGTCTTGAACTTTCACTCCAAATCACTCCAAAACTGTGATCTACATAAACCTCTTTTTTTCAAACACTTTCCAGTCTCACATATTTTGGAAAATGAACACAGGAAGGTTGTTAATTATTGTCAGAATTACAACTTTTGAAAAACTATTTGGTCACCCTCTGAGGGTGCCTAGAAACCATTTATTATACTGAAATTAAGTAAATATAAATAATGAAACATTATCTCGCCTTTCCAATAACTACCTCTGGGCAATTAAATAGTAAACATGGGAGCTGTCCTCTTATGAAATAATATAAAATCATATAAAAATAATTTAAACATAAAAACAAATAAAATATCACTACTCTGAAGCCAAATGCTTTAGGTGTGGCAAACAACTCAACAGACCAGAAAACCAATATAAATTGTGGATATAATGACAAGTAGCTGGCCAGGCACATGGTACATACCTATAATTAGCATTTGGGAATCTAAAGCAAGAGTATCTCTTGAATTCAGGAATTTAAGACCAGCTTAGGGAACACTGTAAGACCTTGTTCCTCAAAAAGAGTGAGGGGAGAGAGAGAAAGAAAAAAATAGCTACTTGAAAGGTCTACTGAGTAAATGAAAGCTGGCAGTGTCTGGTGGGAAATCCAGAGGAGGAAGAGCAGAACAGTTAGATCAACTAGGTTCCTATTTTCATAAATTGACCTGGGAACCAGACATCATAGCCTTATTCAGAATGGCAAAAACCTGGAAACAACCCAAATATGCATAAATTAATTAATAAATTTTGTTGAATCCACACAATGAATACTATTAGTAATAAAAAAGGAACAAACTACTGGTTCACACAGAAACAGAGGTGGATCTCAAAAGCATTGTGCAATGTGAAAAAGCTGAACACAAAGGACTATACACTACAGGATGTCATTTATTGGAAATCCTAGAAAAGGCAAGATTAATGATAAAAAAGAAATTGGTGATTTTCATGAGGCAGTAGATGCACAGAGAAATCTGAATGCAAAGAAGCCTGTGAGAACTTTTTGGGGTAATGGAAATGCTCTACATCATTGTGACACTTTCTTCACTGCACATATTTATCAAAATTCATACAATACCACATTTAAATGGGTGAATTTCATTGTGCATAAATTATACTTCAATAAGACTAATTTTAAAACAGCAAAATCCAGATTGGATGCCTCTTGCTAAAGAAATGAAAAATCACCTGTGCTTTTGCCAAAGTTTTTGGATCTGAGTCTCATCAAGCCTTGGATCCAGTTGCCAATTTGAAGGGAAAATGGAGGACAAATGACTGCTAAATTGCACCAGAGTGTGAATCGACAAAATCCAGATTAAACTCTGAAAATCAAAAGGCCAGAATTGTTCAACATAAACTTGAAAAATGGAAAAATGAAAATAGGAAAGCTTCATCCACGGTGTCTATGGATTTCAACTTGAGTGGTAAAAACACAAAACAATGCAAGAAGTGATTAAAAAGGCAATGGAGAAACTATATTACATATACATAATATATACTATATATGTAATACATAGTTCTTATATGTATTTTATATTATGTGTACATAATATAGTTTCCCCATTGTCTTTATAATATATATAATATACATATACACTTGTTTATATAAGTGTGAAATGACATGTATCAAAATTTTAGCCTAAATTAACTCAGGTGGGATTAAAAGGGAGAATTTAACTTCTTTCAATTCCTTTGTATCGCCAATATTACTTTGGTTGACTATCACCCCTACAACTTGAAACAATCACAAAGTTTAAAAAATGAAGAACACCAAAATGAACACGTTGTCATCAGCATTTTCTAACTTGTTTCCTGGAACACTAGTATCCCACAAGATGTTAATAGGCATTCCAGCTAAAATATTCAGTAGTCAAATAAATGAATAAAGAACATTTTAGAATTTTAAAATGCAAATTAGTATGTTAAAGGTTATAAGAATTCCCTGTTTAACTTCACTCAGTTTTTTTTTTCCACCCAACTTTTTTTAAACTATGAATGCTTTCTTCACAAAATTCCTAGTAACATCTAGCAGCTATGGTGTGTTGGAGCCAGGAGATCCAACTGTGCATGTTTCTTCCCAACTTTGCATTCAGCCACATTGGGTTGGTAGCTTAAAATCAACCATAGTGAGAATATTACACCATGGGAATCTGCAGTCACTACCAATCAGGACTCCACCTACCCTAAAAGCCCACTGTGCTTAAATGTTTCCCAGCACACCACAGCTTTACATACTCAACATTTATCAAGGACCCTGGGAAATTTTGCTTTGTATTACTTCTTTAACAGGAATCCGGGTAGTTCTTACTAATTTTAAATTTGCTATATTCCTAATTTGGAATGCATCAGCAAAAGAAATTTTATTACTTCCACCATATTAAAATGTACTCACAAAGATTTTTTTTTTTAAACACTTAAGTGAAGACTAAGAATGGAAGTTGAGAGAGTAAAAGAAGTTCAAGGTACCTCCTGCTAATGTTGCTATACACACGTGGAAATCTGAGGGCTAAGAACATTCAGTGTACACGGAATGCAGTATGATTTTTGTGATACTGGTTTTCTTAGATACTATGAAGTTCTATCTTTTTTTTTCTCTCTCTCTAGTGACAGCTTCCCCTCATCCCACATGTCAAAGTAGCTCCAATTCCCTACAGGATAGTCTATGAAAAGAGTTCAAGTTTTGTGTATTTTTGGCTGAGATGACCAGTGTCCTCAAGAATGTTGCCACATCCACGTTGAACCAGCAAGCAACTTCCTCTGTCAGGCTAGTTTGAGATGTGCTTCCAGTAAACGCGGTCCTGGCCGTCACCTACGTCATCCCTTTATCCTCTCAGCTACTTTTAATCTCAGACTCCTCGGAGATTTAAAACTTGGTACAGCAGCAGAATAGTGGGACAGGGGCCAGTGGTGAGAGATTTTTGAACAGGTGGCAGATAAGCAAGAGTGAGACCACAGCATCAGTAAAACTCAACCTTAAAATGAAAAATGTGTATTATTCCTTAACCTTATAAGAAAAGAGACAGGCGTTATGTAACGCAAGTCCCACCTGGCCAGGCCTGGGTTGCTGGCTGCACAGCCTACCCTAAACAGAATTAGAACACACCACACAGATCAACTATGTATCATGCGTCTGTGAAAGAGAAGCGGGAATCTCAGCAACGGGCAAACAAACCCTGTTGCTCAGTAACCCCATGGCTGGGGGCCGTACAGTAACACCGAGCCCGCGCCTTGAAGCAGGACTCCAATTCCTCATTCGTGGAGTCATGCATACCAGAGTCGCAGGCTGGCATGCCATAGGCTTGGAGTGAAAGAGGAAACTCTGATGGTGAATCGAGCTGTGGGCTTTCCTCACTCGCAGTGGTAGAAAGAACACGAGCTCAGTAGAATTCTCACTGCAGTGTGAGCGCCCCGTGGCTGGCCAGGGCCACGCCACTCACCAACACAGGGTCAATCACAGCGAAAAGAGACACCAGGCGTACCAACACCTTGATCATACAGCATTCACAGAGTCGTACTGACACAATTTTAATTCATGAGAAATGATAGCACAGTCACATTGAATTCTGGGGGGAATTAAAAAAACAGTTGAGTCCTTGTAATTCAATCTCCCAGGGGGTGCGTGTGACCACGGTGAGGGAGTACTGCGGCTGCCCAGTCATTCCTCCTCCTGTCAAAACATCTCCCACTTGTAAAAGCACCCTTTGTTTCTGGGAATGATTCTAGATGTCTTCATGCTTACAGGTGAGCTTCAAACATCTTTTTAGACATATTTGAGAAGCATACATCAGTCTTGTCTCCTAACGAGACCCTTGGGAGTTGAAGATTCTCTAAGGAGCTCTTAGGACATATTCTATGACCGCTTCTAAAGTTAAAGTCTTTTTTTTTTTTTTAAGGTAAAATAATTTTATTTCACAGTTAAAATCATAAGAAAACTACTTTCTTCATATATACACACTAGTATGCCAGGCACAGTGGCTCACACCTGTAATCCCATCTGCTCAGGAGGCTGAGGCAGGAGGATTGTGAGTTCAAAGCCAGCCTCAGCAAAAACAAGGCACTAAGCAACTCAGGGAGACCCTGTCTCTAAATAAAATACAAAACAGGGCTGGGGATGTGACTCGGTGGTTGAGTGCCCCTGAGTTCAATCCCCCGTACAAAAAAAAAACACTAGTATACCAACACTTTCTAGAAAATGATTATGTAGACCCCTCAAAGAAAAAAGCACCCCATTATATGGTTCAGGGAGGTTTCTTGGAAAAAACACATTTGGACTGATTCTTAAAATCAATGTTTTGAAGCAAAGCTATTCACACCAAAATTCCAAATAAAACGGAATATTCTAATGTTGGTGAGATATACATATGTATTATGTACACATATGTATTTTATACATATATAAACATATGAATATATATTTTATAATATATAAATAAAATAATGTATGTTATACATCTAAATATGTTATATAATATATAAATACGATAATACATATACATATATGTATGCACGTATACATATATAATCTTGGTGAGATATATATACACATTTTTTTTTCCAGTACTGGGGATTGAACCCAGCACTTTACCACTGAGCTGCATCCTCAGCACTTTTTACCTTGTATTTTCAGTTAGTGTCTAAGTTGCTGAGGGTGGCCTCAAACTTGAGATCCTCCTGTCTCAGTCCCCATGGTTGGTGGGATTATAGGCACGTGCCACTACACTCAACTAATCTTGGTGATAATTTGACTTCATCATAATAGCTAGTGCTTATGCACTATTTTTTTTTTCATTTACTTTATAGTTTGGCTCTGGAGTGTCCCACAAAGGCCCATGTGTGAAAGGCTTAATCACTAGCCTCTGGCACTATTGGGAAATAGTGGAAACATTAGGAGAGGGGAGATAGTGCAAGGAAGTTGTATCATTGAGGGTGTGCCCTTGAAGGGTCTACTGGGAAGCCACCTGTTCCCCTCTCTCTCCTTTCGCTTCCTGGACATGACAGGTGAGAGCTTTGCTCACATGTCCTCCCTGTCATGACACACTACCTTGCCACAGGCTCAAAGGCATTAGGATCAACTGACCATAGTCTGAAACCTTCAAAATCATGAGCCAAAGTAAACCTTTCCTCCTTTATCTTGGATTTATCTTGGGTATTTCCTTACAGTGATGGAAAACTGATTGACACACTTGATTTACTGGATTTTATATATTTTTACAAAAACCCTATGGGATAGTTTAGAGATAAGGATATTAAAAGAGAAAAAGTAAAGGACTTGCCTAGGGATACTTAGCAAGGCACAGAGCTAAGAATGTGACACCAAATATTCACTGTTTTATTTCTTTTTTTAATATATATCTTTTTAGTTGTAGGTGGACACAATACCTTTATTTTATTTTTATGCTGTGCTGAGGATCAAACCGAGGGCCTCACACTTGCTAGGCGAGCACTCTACCACTGAGCCACAACCCCATCCCCACTGTCCTTATTTCTTGCTTCTTTGATTTCTTGAGTTAGCACAACATGAGCACTATATTCCAAATATTCTCCTGGAAATAGAGAGCAGGAAAATAAGTACCCTAGTTTGTTTCCTGTAGGGTAGTCTTGTTGAACAGGATCCCAATGGAAAATCTCTAAACTGCCTCTCAGATTCCCTTCCCTGACTGTAGTTCAGAGGAAGAAGGCCACTGCCGAGTTGTAATTGAGATGAGCTGACTTTTGTGCTGTCTCTGTAAGATCTGCCCCTGGCACTCACATTTCCTGGCCCTTAGCTTGATGAATGTTGGCACAGCACAGTGGCTATTGCTTGCAGGAGTCTTGATGAATGATTGCATTCTGATTGACTTCTAGCCCAGACAAAGTGCTGAATATACTTAAGTCTCAATACCCAGTGGTTCTTCCATTAATGACCAGATAAGTTTTATAATAGACCAAAATCACTAATAAATGTAAAGTTAAATTTATTCACAAAGGTAGAGGCCATTCTATGTGACTTGTGGCATCTGGATAGAAATTGAGGTAATGGGTACTTATTTGTAAGATTCTATGGGTCTCAAAATAAGTAGCCCAATAAAAACAAAATGATGAAGAATTTTTCTTGGTAACCATAATTTGTTTCATTAATTTAGTATTTTATTACTGCTAGGAGTAAAATGTTTCCCCATCTATCTCAGGTTGGATTGACAGAAAGCAATACCATGTGATAACAAGATTCTAATAAAAACTCAAAGGGAGGAGGTACTAAGTCAGAGCAACAAGTTGTTCTTTCAAATGTCATCATGCACAAATAGTCCAGAAAGATTCTGGAAAGTGCTAGGGATTTTTTTTTTTTTTTTAAGAACTGGAGTTTTTTTCTGAGCATCCTTAGGCAAGAAACTTTGTCTTCCTGAGTCTCAATTTCTTCATAGGAAGATTAGAATGGTGCACACCTGAAATCCCAGCAGCTCAGAAGGTCTGAGGGGGGAGGATCACAAGTTCAAAGCCAGCCTTAGCAACTTAGAGAGACCCTATGCAACTCAGCAAGACGCTGGGGATATGGATGTGGCTTGGTGGTTAAGGCCCCTAGTTTCAATTCCCAGTACAGAAAGAAAAAAAGAGAGAAAGAGAGAAAGGACAAAAAAATTGGAGATAATCTTTTCCAGAACATCTTTGTGAAAGTGAAATAAGGTAAGATTGTGAAAATATTTCCTAATTTATAAAGTTCTATAAAAATACTAATATTTCTCAATATGATACAGGAACTTGAAATTACTTGACTGGTGTTTCAATTTTTGTCATACTCAGTTTTGGGGGTAAGGAATAAAATACAATAATGTATTTGCTTATAGTTATTAATTCTTTCATAGCCAAAAAAAAACTCATAATTTTTATAGCATTCTGTTCTACACATTTGAATGCAGTTATCTCCTTGCTCTTTTCTAACTAATTTTTTTTCCTTTATGGATAATACCTCATTAATGAAAAATTAGAAAATTAGAAAAAGGGCATGAAAAGTTATAATACCACCCAGACCTAAACACTGTTCGCCACATTGATTTACTTTTATTCATTCTTTTTAGTTATATATGAAAGTTAATATCCATTTTGACACAATCATGAATTTTATTTTTGACCACAAATTAGACTGTGCTATTTATTGAATTATGTTTAATCATTTTTATAATAATAAATATTATTTTTATTTTTCCTGTTTTTAAGTATTATTCAAAAAATTATATATTCTCAAATGTCAGATTAATATGTGACAAAATAATTTTTATAACCATTATTCTGCTAATGAATATTTTATTTACTTTTTAAAAATTCAAATAAATCTGCAATCAATCTGCACAAATTCTTTTTTTTTCTTTTCCAATCTGTCTCCAAGAGATGAAAATACTAAGGCTGATACTAAGGCTCTTGAAAATCTGACCAACCTAATTTTATCATAAATTGAATCTATTTACACATCTAACAGCCGTGAGAGGGTCCATGCCAACACACACTTGTTAATATTTGTTATTATGTTTTCAAAAATCTTTTGCTTACTTGACAGAAAAAGGTATCTCATTTTAATTTTATTTCTTTTATTTCTAAGGATGTTGAAATTAAGTAATCATATTCTTTTAATTCATGTCTAATTGATCTGTCATAGTAGTTAAAATCTCTCACATTAAGTTTTTCTAAAATGTCTTTGAATTTCAAACACTTTCACCTTGTCTAACAGTGACACTATATTATTCTGTATAGGAAGGGTTTAAAATATTTTTATCTTCACTGCTGATTTTACCATCTTTTGATCAAAATGACCTATTTTGTAGCATTTAATGTTTTTGCCTTCAGTTCTGCTTTATCTTATGCTAAAATTACTCAATTGTTTTTTTATTTGCCTTGCATTTACTTGCCAATATTTCCCCATATTTTTATTTTAGGTGGATAAGTTACAAGTAGCACAGTACAAATGACCATTCATTGGAGTATTTGACTCATATACATTTTTTGATCCTGTAATATTTGGTCATGTCTCTATGTCTGCATTTTCTTTTTGTTCTTTTTAAATATTTCCTCACTGGCTTGACTTCCCTCTTTTTCCTGATGGAGGATCGTTTTTTGTTTGCTTGCTTATTTTTGTTTAGGGGTTCATGGAGGGTTTTTTGTTTGTTTATTAACTTTAGTTGGAAAGAAAAAAATTCCACATTTATTCCTTAAGGAACTACTATAAGGTTTTCCAAAGATGATCTTGAAACTCTTTTAAACAAACCAGAAGGGTTAATGGCAAATTAGTAATTTGTTAACTGCCCTTGATGAAAAATAAAACGTTTGTGCCTTTGCTTTCAAATTCATTAATTTCTGGGGTTTAATTTAATTTGGTGTCTTAACCCTTTGTTTTTCCTTCCATAATATTTTATTCAATAAAATAAAGGGAAATCAAATTTTATTGTCCATGTGGTCCTAATAATTCAGCTTAATGGACTTTTGTAGCCACTATTTCCTTTGTGAATAATTACAGTCTTAGCAACTTCTGTTCTTAAAACTCAAGTTCCCAAATTTTTTATTTAAGTTGCCTGGAGAACACATTTGGAATACACACCTATCAAAGCATACCCTTCTGCTGCCTTCACATGTTGACATCTTAGCTGGATATAGAATTCTTTCAAAGTTCTGTAGTAAATACAACAATGGGAGGAAGAGGAGGAGGAGGAGGAGGGGAAAAGGGGATAAGAAAGAGGAGTAAGAGAAGAAAACAAAGAGAAGAGGGAGATGAAGCAGAGGGAAAAGAACTCACATTTTGCTTCCTGTGCTTTCGGCACTTTAAATATATTCATTTATTTAATCCTAATGATAACTCTACAAAGGTACATTTATTATCTGCATTAAATTATTGATGAGAATGAAACACAAAGCAGATGAGTTTGGCCAGGCTTAAACAACTGACACTCAGCAGAGCTAAGATTTGAAACCAGGCTATCTAACTCCAGCCTCCCCATGACCTTGACTCTTAACCTCTTCCTTTACATTTCAGCATTTAATTGTGAGGAAGTGAAGACAATTGATGTCCTTTGTCAGGAACTTGGAGAACCTGTATTCAATGAACTTGGAGAACCTGTTCAATTTTGGGAGGTGCTTTTGTGTTTTTCTTGATGTTTATAGGATGCCAGATTTTTATGAATGCCAGAAGAACTGTCCTGATGTGACTCTGTTGTCATGAAGTTAACCCCAGGTTACTTCAATGCATTCTTGCTTTGAGGCTGAGATCATCTGTTTCCTAAAAGGTGTTTTCTTTTTTGCTTCAGCCATCACTTTGGATTTATCCTGTTTTCTATTTATATCAGGACTATTGTAAACAGACTAATCTCTTGAATAGGTAATCCATGTCTTTCATATTTTTTTCCCTCTTCATTTCTGAATTCTGGGTGAATCTAATTTACTTTTTATGTCCTCAATTCAGTTTTCATCTTATTTTCTTCTATTATTTAACTCTTCCCTTTACCAATAACACAATCAGGTTTTCCAAATGGATGCAACACTTCCACATCATAGATTATCTTACTCTCCTTCTTGCTCTTTCAATGATTTTTTTCTGTTACTCATCCTATGGAAAAGAGTGTGTGCTCACTTAGTAGAGGTTTAGACACAACTAGAATAAGAGAAATTATATTGGTTCTTGTTTAAAGCTTTCACATTTTCAAAGACCCTCATTATTTTAGTCAACTTTTCATCCCTGTTACCTCCCATCTTTTTACAGCCATGTGTCTCAAAACACATCCAAAATGTTGCATCCACTGAAGGCAAAAGTCCAGATACAAAGCAATCAATTTGTTCCATCTCACACATCAATAAATCAATTTGCACAGTGAAACAATCATGACCATCAAACTCTCAGCTCACACACCATCTCCTTACAGTTTGGATGGACTATCATAATTCACCTTGAGCAAATTATTTGATAAATCAAACATGAACTAAGAAAGGAAAAGAATTCCCTGATTTTATACACACACACACACATGCACATACTCCACACCACATGTTTATATATATTATAGATTCAATGTGTGTAAATATATAAAATATACATATTTAAATATAAAATATTAATGCAACTAAGATATAGATGTAGATTAGATATAGATGGAGATATCAGTGTCAGTTTGAAATTTGACAGTGTACTGCCAGGAACATGTATTTAAGCCTTTGCATTTGAAATCCATTCATTATGGAAGCCATTATCCTTCCATGACAATTAGGTGAACAGCAGAAAATGAATCAGAAAGGAAGAGAGAGGATGAAAACTCAAAAGCTTGACAAATCACTGCAACAAGAGATTCTTTTCTCAATTTGCTGATGGTCTGTTCTCCAGATTAATCGTAATCCGATACCATATGCTTAGTTCAACCCCTACAGCTTTTAGTGCAGTGAGTCTCTTTCAGACTCAGGCTGCTAGGTCAGCGGCTTCAGCTGCTTTTGGCAGTGTTCTGACTTTTCACAAGAATTGCTACAGTAATTCCAAATCTAACTGAATTTCTTAAATAAACTTTTAAGCTAAGAGCTTTTATATCTTCATTGGAATATCAGATTGCCGGGGAAGCCAATAATGTTCATGCATATTTATTAAGATGTGTGATTAGGATATGTAAATACTCTTGACAGTTGATAAAGAAGTTTAAACAATTGTCAATCTAGGATATTTATAATCGTGTGTCCAAGTTAAGTTTTTAAATATTTTTTTAACCAACAATATTATTTGGATGTTTAAATAATAGTTCAATAAAAGGGAGATTTAAATGCTTATAAAACTAGTATTCTCTGTACATTTTATGACAAATTGAAGGCTTTTCATACAAACATTATTGTTTACTTTTGGGGGAAATTAAGTTAACAAACAGAAGGACATGAAAGAAAAAAAGTGAAAAAATTGAAGGCCCTAGTTTATAACAAATGTGGCCAGTTCATTCTTACTAAACAAAACAAGTCTATAAAAATGAATGAACAAGTGAATGTCTAAAAGGGCCATCATTTAAGGTCCCTGGAAGTCCTTGGATGTTCCCAATTTAGAAGGAAAAGTGATGTCCAAATCTATTTTGATTTTTCTAATCATTTACTTTATTTTGATTTTTCTAATCATTTCTTTCCACATGAGGAAACATCACTCCTTATCATTCTCTGAAATGCTTTGAACTTTGTACTTGAAATCTTGGGAAACAACAGGTGTTTGCAGTGACTTCAATGTTTTCAGGGAATATTTCCCTCAACCTTAGGTGAGTGGACTAACTTGGAGAGACAGATATTCTCTGGGACAGTTGTTGCCAATTCCTGGGGCTTAAAATTACTGACTGGAGAAGCCTATTCCTTATGTTATCTCTAATAATTCATTTAGGGAAAATGACCTTGTTGTGCAACTCTGTTTGGAACGGTTAATTAAAATTAATGAGGATCTTGCTGTTTTGCACTGGCTTGTTTCTTAGATCAAGCTAGTTTAATCTGGACTGGTCTGACGTCCTGCTTGGACAGGTTTGACATTCTGCCAAGAAGCTAGCAATAGGCCGTGGAAGGTTACATTCTGAGCTGGCAAGTAGCAGAGTTCTAAAAGTTGAATTTGGGACATGAACAATGGAAAGGGGACCCAAGACCACAGGTAAAGATAGAAAATTTCTAAATTCCTAATGAAGAAAGTCACTCCCTCTGCATTAGAAAGATTTTTTATGCTTTTTTCCGTTATCAATTAAGAACTACGCATAGATATTCAGAAAATTTTCAGCAATTAGCTCGACTTGGCATTTTAAAAACATGCAGATGCAAGAAATACTGAAACTCTCAATGTCAGAGACCTATAATAAATCTGCTCTCTATTTGCCTATTCTACATCTTAAAAATAAAAATAATAATAAACTAGACTGGTTTAGTATGAAAGCCCCAATGTGGGGGTTTAGAAGCAGGGAATATTTCACTTTTAAAACATATTTTAAGAAGTGATGATTGTTTAACAACTCGCTCTGATTCCCTGAAGACCCATAAATGAAATGTAAATTATACTTGGCAGACATACATATGTCAGTCACAGGAGGGGAAACTAGGAAAGATAGAGGGGCTGTAACAACAGATCAACGCACGATTCCCTTGTCCTCACCAAATGCACCAAGAAGCATTGTTCTGTTAATATCTATATTATATGGAAACATGAGAAATAGCAGTAATCCCAATTTACAAACTATTTTGCAGTCACATTTCAATAAACATATCTTGCTTTCATTATATTGCTTTGGTTTAGTCTCCCTGACACCAGTTAGTAATAAAATAAGGGGAATAATGGTAAGATGTTAATTTTCCCCCAAAACGATATAGAGATTCAACAAAATTCCAATCTAAATCCAGCAGTGTTGTCTTTTAGAAATCATCAGGTGGGCTCTAAACACATATGAAAATGCCTGAAAGTAGGAAAAAATAATTTTGAAAAAAGAAGAACATAGCTGGAGGACTGACACTACCTAATTTCCAGATTTTCTACAAAGCTATAGTAGCCAAGACAGTGTGGGACTGGAGAAGCAATGGACATACAGACCAATGCAACAGAATAGAATCCATAAATAGACCCACATATATGTGAGCAACTGATTTTCAATAAAGTGTGAAAACAATGTAATAGCAAAAGTATAGATTTTTCAAAAGATAGTACTTCAGCAATTATCTATCCAGATGATAATAAAAAGAGAATCTTGATCTTTACTTTGTATCCCACATAAAAGTAACTCAAAATGAATCATATGCCTACTGTAAAACCATAAAACTTTTAGGAGAAAATTTTTGTGACCTTAAATTAGCCAAAGATTTCTTAGGCATGACACCAAAATCACAAAACATAAAACAAACCAAAACAAAACAAAATAAAGAAACCTTCAGTGGGCCCAGTATGGTGGCAAAGACTGGTGGTCCATGCCACTGGGAGTCTGAGGCAAGGGGATAGCAGGTTCAGGGCCAGCTGGACAACTTGGTGATTTCCTGTCTCAGCAAAATACACAATTGTTTTAAAGGGCTGAGGATGTAGCTCAGTGGTGGAGTGCTCCTGGGCTTAGTCCCCAGTACTGCAAAAATAAATAAATAAATGGCAGGCACAGTGACTGATACCTATAAATCCCAGTGGCTCAGGAGGCTGAGGCAGGAGGATCACAAGTTCAAAGCTAGTCTCAGTAAGTTAGTGAGGTCCTAAGCAACTCAGGGAGACCCTGTTGCAGCATTAAATATAAAAAAGAACTGAGGATGTGACTCAGTGGTTAAGTGCCCCTAGGTTCAATCCCTGGTACCTAAAATAGATAGGTGATATAGATAGATGATAGATAGATAGATAGATAGATAGATTCATAGATAGATAATATAAAAATTAAGAACTGCTTTAAAAAGAAACTATTAAGAGAACAAAAAGACTAACCACACATTAGGAGAAAATATTTGTAGTACACATGTAGAATTTTATGAAATCTATACATAATATCAAAGTATCTCTTAAAAATGTGTTAATAAGAAATGAAACAATCCAGTGAAATAAATGGGCAGGCACTTCAGCACACATTTCAGGCACATGCACAAAGAGATGTTCAAAACAGTTTATCATTAGGGAAACACATTTAACTTACAGTGAATTACCACTAAACACCTATTAGAATGACTAATTAAAAAAAAATAGTGCTGGTAAGACTATGCAGCAGTTGAACTCATACATTAGTGGTGAGGATGCAAAATAGTAAATTTCACAAACGTTGGGCAATTTCTTAGAAAGGTAAATCTACACTCATAATACATCAGTAATCTGACTCTCAGGCATTCACCCAGGTAACATGACAACTTATATTTAGATAAAAACCATTGTGCAAATGCTTGCAGCAGCTTTCCTTATAATAGCCAAGAACTGGAAACAACCCAAATGTCCCTCGACTAGGGAATAGTCAAAGTATGGAATAGCCACACCATGAAACATTAATTAAATGAAGGGAACAAACTATGGATACACGTAACAACTTGGGTGATTCTCAAATACATTCTGTAACAAAAGGAAGCTGAACTCAAATGGCAATATATGGTATGATTTTATTAATATATTAATATATTTGTTTATATATCTTAATTAATATTATAATATATTAATATATTTGTTTATATATATTTATATTTATTTATATTCTTACAAATGCAAAATGACAGAGAAGCAAAACATATCTAATGGTTGTGAGAGGCTGGGAATGGGGAAAGGATTGTGGGGCCTTGGGGGACTGCTACAACTGTTCTATAGTTTAGGGAGGTGGCAGTAATTATATGACCCTATGTGTTTGCCAAAACTGGTAGAATGCTACTTTCCAAAAAGTAAATGGGAAAAAAGTGAAGTGTTAGGGGCAATGTTATTGATTTGGATGTGAGGTATGCCCCAAAATCTCACATGAGACGATACAGGAAGGATCAGAGGAGAAATGATTGGGTTCGGAGAGTCTTAACCTAATCAGCAAATTAATCCCAGATGGGATTAATCGAAGTGGTATTGTGTGGCTGAAGGAGATGGGAATTGGGGCATGGCTTTGGGGTATATATTTTGTATCTGGAGAGTGGAGACACTCTCTCTTTCTCTCTCTGCTTCTTGATGATGTGAGCTGCTTCCCTCTGCCACACTCTTTCACCAGGATGTTCAGCCTCACCTCAAGCCCAGAGGAATGGAGCCAGTCTTCTATGGACTAAGACCTCTGAAACTATGAGCCCTCTAAACCTCTCCTCCTCTATAATTGTGCTGGTCAGAAAATTTAGGCACAGCAGCGAAAGAGCTGACTAAAATAGGCAATATTACAAAAAGAAAGAGAGAAGAGAGAGGACAAAGTTTAGAGCCTTTGAGGAAGAAAGAGCTAGGGATGTGGGTGGCCCAGGCTAAGGTGAGAATCCAATGTCTGCCACTTATGATCTTTGGCATTTGATGTATTTGGATTCTTGAGCAAGTTGTTTAACTTCTCTGAGTTTCTATGTCTTCTATGAAATGTGGATGCACAACACCCACCTCCCGGGTGGCTGTGTGGCTAAATGAGGAAAGCGTGTGCTGTATCTCCGCTCAGAGACTGACACATAATGAGTGTCCTCAGTAAATAGCAACTGTAGCAGATGCCTCTGGTACCCTGTGTCACATCCCTTGGTTCACCTCTGATTTCAATCACAGATGGGATGTACCAGATTTGTGTGTCTCCGACTCAGGATGCAATGACAGCCTGCCATCTCAAGCATATGCCTCCTTTTCTGCGTTCTGTCCCAGGTCCTCAGAACAGTGCTGGACCAGCTGAAAGTGCAACTGCAATGTTGGGAAGGTAAAAGTTCGAGACAGTTCTCAACAAATGGTGGATAGCAACCAGCTTCCTGTGCTTCAGGTGAAGATCCACTGGGCTTCTAACTAAATAGAGGCCCATTGGTCATGCAGCAACTGTGAGAATGTACCTCATATTACCTACTCTTCTCCAATTTCACACTCCCTAGTCCTCTTTAGCTTTCTGAGAGCATCCCTCAAAAACTGTCTATCCAGCCAGGCATGGTGGTGCATGCCTGTAATCCCAGTGGCCTGGGAGGCTGAGGCAGGAGGATGGAGAGCTTAAAGCCAGTCTCAACAAAAGTGAGGCACTAAGCAACTCAATGGGACCCTGTCTCTAAATAAAATACAAAATAGGGATGGGGATGTGGCTCAGTGCCCCTGAGTTCAATCCCTGGAACCAAAAAAAAAAAAAAAGAAAACAACAACAAAACACCATTTTTCCCATTGCCCCATTTCAGGTTCTGCCTTCAAGAGAACCCAAACTGAGACAATAGCTATTAACAAAAAACTGCATTTTAAACTTTGAGGCAATGATCATGAAATGCCCATTCCCTATACCACTAACCAAGCATCTCCTCATTTAAGCATTATTGACATTGTGATTGGTCATGTGCTAAGTACCTGCTATACTTATTCTACAGAATAACCTACTGTGCAATTTCACACAGCTGTGGAATTCAGAATTTAAAATACCGATTCCATTTTGCTGCCTCTGGCTCTGGGTTACAACCATGTTTCTCTCTGGGCTCCTCCCCATTTGTGCTGCCCAACAGAAAAAATCTTTGCTTTAAAATGGGCAGCACTCCAGTTCGTACATCTCCAGTCAGTGCTCCTCTGCTACATGCCTCGTTCCTCCTCCCCATTCACAATACCATCACATCACAGAGCCATGGCGTAAGGTGTGCTGGGTGAGCAACATGGACTCCCAGGCACAGACTCACCTTCAATGCTCAGAGGGAGCTTAGGGAACATGCAGGTAGAAAGGGCTGTAAGGGCTGCCTCATCCCAAGAGATTAATGCTTTGAGGTCCTCCAAATATCTCCTATTGCTGTTTCCTTTTGCCCTGACACCCATTCATAATTGTTTGGGAAATAGCTTGCAACTATTTGCAAAAACTACTTATACTATCAAAGAAAACTTAACCCTAGACTGTGTAGCAAATAAGCTCCATTGTAACAAGATTTAACAAACACAAAGGCAGTCTTGAAATATTGTTGTATCCTTTAAAATGAGATTATTATCTATATATGGCGCTCCACATCTGGTTATGATACCAGACTGTGCTTCTGATGGTTTTATAGCTTATACCTGTGCTGTCTAATAGAACTTTCCATGGTGATGGAAAGGTTCTATATCTGTGATGGCCACTGAACACTGGAAATGCAGCCAGTTCAACTGAGGAACTGAACTTTTAACTTCCTTTCATTTTAATTCATTTAAATAACTACACTTGGCTGCTCCCTATAACTTTATTGAACAGGTCTGGAATCTCATCATCAATTATCACAGAAATTAAACCTGCATCTCCTGAGAACATTCTTTTTTATTGCTTTCTGTTTTGTTATTTTATTGGGACTGACAGAGTAGGATTTTCCTGGGAAGCACAAGGAATCATACTATTATAATCCTTTTGAGTGTAATTATTAGTATATAAAAATAGTTTCATGCTTTAAAGTTTATCAATATCCAAAGAGTAATAAACAAGACGTATTTCCTTTCCAAATGTTGTAAGAGCTTAAAAGCTAAGACTTCTTGAACAGGAAGGTTTTCCTTAAAAACTGAATATGTAATTCCACATCAGCATCCACACACTCTCTGGATCCTCTAGGAAGAACAGTTTTAAGCAGGTTATTAAATAAATCTAGGCCTCTGACATTATTTCACTTCTCTCATTTAAGAACATAAAGAGTCCCCAAGTTGTTCCATGGTCCACTCCTTAATCTACTGCCCATGTCATTGTTGAAAGACTGAAGACATAAACAATATTTTTCCTAGATAATCCAACCTACTCAAAAACCATCAGCATGCAGGCAATGGACAATGTCAAGTAACTTGAGATGAGCAAAACATGTAGCCTAAAATACAGTGTTCCCAGCCCTCCATCAATTATTTTTTCCCCAAGAAATTTTAATTTCTAAAAAAATAAATATCAGGCTCCATAACCCACTGAAGCAAAAAACTTCAGAAGTCTCTTCTTATTCTTAGTATTAAGAATAAGTGAAAAAAAAAGTCCTGAGGCCAAAAAGCAAGACTACTGTATGGGTTTTGCCCAACAACAACTGGGCCATTTCTTGTTCAGCCCTCACAAGAAGTCACTGTGAGGGGATTTCAAACACCAGCTATACCAGGTCCAGGCTGTGCTTGATAAGCACAGGGAGCTCTTGATGGTGACCTATTGGACTTACAGATAGTTAGCTAGATCACTTGGTAGTTTGGTGGTTTTGGTCTCATGATTTTGGATTTGGATTTGGGTTTTCCTTCTTTTCATTTATTAATTAATTTATTTACTTATTTATTGGTCTTTGTTGTTTTGTTTTGTTGCTGTTGTTTTCTTTTTCTTTTTGTTTCTTGTTTGTTCTGTGGTTTCTTAGCATCTTAGTTGGTATAGCTGCTTAGGATGTATAGTGAGAGTTATCAGAATATTGGGGTTATGACAGTGTAATAGGGCCTCCTGACCAGCTTCTTCTAGGAAGAGACCCTCATGACCCTTTATAGGGTCCTGAGGGTTAACTAGCCAGCCATCCCTCACCAGCACAGAGGTCACTGTGAAGAAGATGCAAGTAGAGCAGAATTTCCCCCGCATTGTGTCTAAACTGAATATAATTATATCCAAATTGGTTATAATGGAGCCTATGGAACACCCAATGAGATTGAGCTATTTCAAATTATTGAAACCAGTGAAAATATCAACCTTGTGATGGAGCACACAGGTGGGAAACAGCTAAGGCAGCTCATCCTGAAGGTCAGAGGCATGCAGGAGGAGGCCTGGAGAGGGTTAAGGCAGGTCACCTGGGCTGTGCCTGTCTCTCATGAGAAGGACATCCATCATGCACAGAGATCTGAAGCTGGTGAACATCCTTGTGGATGCCAGAGGAAACATCAAGTTCTGCAACTTTGGTCTTAGTAGATTCATGGCTGAGCAAAAGCAGGACACAATCTGCATCACTCCCCTATTTGGTGCCCAGAAATCTCCTGGCGGGAAGAATATGATGGCCTTGCAGCGGAGTCTGGAACCTGGCTGTCCTTTGTACTTCGTGGACACCTGGTGCCTCCCACTGGATGGGAGCATCATTTTGCAGCTGAGGAAGCAGGTCCTACATGCAGAGGACACCATTCCCATTCATGTTTCCACCAAAGCACATAGCGTCCTAACTGTGGGCCCCAGGCAGAAGCCCATGGTAGACCAAATCGTGGGCACCCATGGCTGAGCTGGAGTGAAGAATTTTCACTGAGTCATCCTATGAGCTCCTCCCTGCCACCCAGACCCCAGGATAATCTTATTTAACATGGGTCACAACCCATATGATACGTGGGTATCTTTGGTAACCAGAAAATTTGGGGTGAGGTGATGGTGACACATCTAATACTGCAGCACCAGACAACTCACAGGACGGGCTGCACATTCCAAGTGAGGCCTGTGTATCCAGAGGTTGGGCCTTGCCATGCCCTGAAGATGTTCCCACTGTCCTTCCCCACCCACAGAGGATTGCCAGTGAGCCTGCCCTTTGTACCTTCTCCTTCTTGGCCCCTGAGCATCAGCTGAGAGGCCAACAAGTCAGGGCAGAAAGGAGACAGATGAGCCAACCTGCCTGCCATTCCTCTCTGCAGCCTGAATGGAAGAACCCCACTCCCAGCACAGCCCCCAGCATGTCCCTGTGTCTCCACACCCAGTTCTTGGATAATCATCAATGGGTGGAACACAGAGAGCAGCAAGCCCTCCTAGGGCACATCAGAAGAAGAAAACTCCCTGTCCCCTGGGCAACCCATGGGGTGCAGCCTGTCCCTGTGATGAGAGCAAGAGCTTCAGGAGATGGCTGGAGGACGACCACCGTGCTCTAGGAATGTTCTGCCTGCCAGCCCCAAAGACCAACCCTTCATTCAGTAACACAGTGGCAACAGTAAGAGGAGAGCTGACATGCCCTGGTTTCAGAAACCAAAACGCTCCAGTGAAAGTGGACAGCCAAGACACACTAAGTCATTGGGCAGCCAGAGGACCCTGGATTCCATGGATCCTGACATCATGGCATGGGCATCAGCCAGGTGTGGACCACCCCCTGCTTCCCCCCACTGATTGCAGTCAGGAGGGCATCTGGAGCCACCTGGAGACAAGAGGGCCTCTCCACCACCTGGGGGAGACATCAGAGACTATTTTTCCTGGGATATTTTCCCCTTCCCTGTTCTCTGTCCTTTCTCCAGTGCTTCTGAGATAGTAGTAGTGATGTTTCTTACTAAATTTCTGTTTCTCACAAATCTCATAATAAAACTGATGCTCCAAAAATTAAGAAAGGGAGAGAGAGGCCTTAGGATAAGGGCAAGAGTCGCCATCTCCAAGGGACTGGTCCACCGTGCCTCCCTCTCCTACTCAGTGTAGATAAGACTTGGTCACCCTGAGCCAGTGCATACAGGGACTCGCATGGAGCTAGTATAGATGGATACTTGCTCACCTTGACCTAGTGTAGATAAGACTTACTTTGAGACAGTAGCTTTAGCCAGAAGGAATCCCTCTCTCCCAGTCCTCAAGTCCCTTCCTGACCTCCTTCAATTTTTACATTGGTTAAAGGATGCAAAATTTCAGCAAGGAGGAAAAAACTCCAGGCATCTATTGTACAACAAGGTGACCATAGTTAATAAAGGCGTATTATATTCTTGAAAATTGCTTAGCTGTAGATTGCAAATGTTCTCTAAAATGATAAATGTGCAGTAAATGCATGTTAATTAGTTCAAATGAGCCATTCCACAATGTATACATGTTTCAAAATGTTTCCCCAATAAATATATGAAATTTTTATTTGTCAATTAGAACAATTTTTTAATAAAAATAGACAAACCTAAAAAATTTAATTATTAAACTCCATGATCCACTAAAACTGTAATCTCAGATGTCAAGCTATAGATGTTTGTAGCTATAATTGAGCCATTTTTGTTTAGCCCCTTTCTCTGCTCTTTTGGCAACATCAGATATAATTGAGGACTCATTCCTTCTTGAAACTCTCTCCCTCCTACTGTCCCGGGGTCTTGGTTATCTTTGCTTCTTCTTCCCTCCCTGACCCTTCCACTTTGGTTCTTCCTGTGCCTCCTCTGTTCCCCAGGTTATCTCCTTAGCCGTCCCTCCCTCTAAATCTTTTAAAAACAGAATCTGTCCACTTCTGCATTTTAACCCTCAGCTAAAGGATGGTGACTCCAAGAAACTAGCCCCTTCCATGCATTTCTGATCATGTTCTAGAAGGAATATTCTACTTCCATCTCCATGGAGCATCCCTGGGTCCTAACTCACCATCTGCCTCCCATAAACAGGTCCTATCCTGGGATCCTCTGGACAAAGAAAATCAGGGTCATCTTTGATTCCTCCTCAGATGGTGAATGGAGTCACCAAATCTTTAGAGCAAATACAGTAAGCAAATCTTTCTTTTCCTACCATCACCACTTCATCTTAAATTCCAGACAAATTCAAAGTCTCCTGGTTAGTCTCTCTAGCTCCTCTTTTCCTCCATGTACTGTTACCATAGAAATCTTCCTAAGTTATTTCTTTTTTGTTTGTTTGTTTTGTTTATTCCAGTACTGGGGATTAAAACCAGGGCCTTCAAGGTTGTGAGGGAAAAAGGTTCACTCATACATTGCTGGTGGGACTGCAAATTGGTGCAACCACTCTGGAAAGCACTATGGAGTTTCCTCAAAACAGTAGGAATGGAACCACCATTTGACTCAGTTATACCACTCCTTGGTATATATCCAAAGCATTTAAAATCAGCATACAACAGCAACGCAGCTGTCTATAGCCGCACAATTCACAATAGCTAAGGAATGGATCCAACATATCTGCTTTTCAACAAATGATTGGATAAAGAAAATGTGATATATATACACAATGGAGCCATAAGGAATGACTCTATGACATTTGTCAGTAAATGGATGGAACTGGAGACTATCCTGGTAAGTGAAATAAGCCTATCCCAAAAAACAAAGGCCCGAATAGTCTCTCTGGTGGATACTAACACACAATGGGGTGGGAGGAGGAAAGAATAGAAGTTCATTGGATTAGACAAAGGGGAATGAAGGGAAAGGAGGGGGGGATTGGATAGAAAAGACAGTACAATGCAAATTCGGACATGACTTTCCTATGATCACATATGAATATACAACCAGTGTAGCTCCACATCGTGTACAATCACAAGAATGGAATCCTGATTAGAGTAAGTTATAATCCATATATTTATAATATGTCACAATACACTCTACTGTCAGGTATATCTAAAATGAACAAATTTTTTTTAAACTGGCAAAACAAAAAAACAAAACACTTATCAGAAAGATCATTTGGCCTTTTGGTGTGACTCTACTTTGTGTACAACCAGAGAAACAATAGCTGTACTCCATTTGTGTACAATGAATCAAAATAAATAAATTAAAAAAAAAAAACCCCAGGGCCTTAAGCATGTGAGGCAAGTGCTGTACCACTGAGCTACATCCCAGTCTTTGTTTTTTAATTTGGAGACAGTGTCTCGCCGAGTTGTCCAGGCTGGCCTCAAACTTGTGATTCTTCTGCCTCGGACTCCCAAGTTGCTGGGATGATAGGCATGCCCCCCTGCACCCATTCAAAATTATTACTTTTAAATAACTCCCATTTTCCAAAATCTTCAGCAGATCTCTGTGATTTACGTAGTATTATATCCAAATTCCACAGCTTTTCTCTCAAGGGCCTTCTTCTAACATCCACCACACCTTCTCTCCAAAGACTTCCTTCCGAATGCAAATTCTGTTCCTCCACCTAGAATGCAGTTTCCTGCCTCTAAGTGTTGCCTACAGAGCTTCTCTCCAACTCCATGCCAAAGAATGTCCTCCCCTCCCCATGCTGTCTGTCCATCTCGTGTCTATTTCAAGTCCTCTCTCTTCAGCCTCTACCTCTGCCATGTGACCCTGCAGGTGCTAATCCTCTTCTCATCATTAAGAGCAAACATTGCCCACATCACAGACGTGTCACTTATTGTTAGATGACTCTCGTGATGTGCATGTGTGTAGCTGTGAGTGAGAAGGGGTCAGAATACACATAAATACTTGAAGGATGCCTCGCCCATGGTAAGGGATCAGTCACTGTTAGTTATTATCAGTATAACTGTTCTTATTGTTGTTACTGTTCGTACTACACTAATATCCTAGCATCATTTCTTGAAATTAACACATTCTCAATAAACACAAACCCTACAAAATAATTTTTATGCATGGATGCCTTGCAGGGCAATTCATAAAGGCATAGAATGAAGTGAGTTATTGTGGGTTTAACTATTATGTTTGAAAAATAGATTTTTGCATTGAAAGTTCTTTTACGAAAATCTTTATCCAATTTGTGTATACATCCAAATTATAATATATTTAGTCTCTTCCCAGGGATAACGGCCCTCCTCCTACCCATCTGTCATGTCAGGTTGTACTGAGCAAATGCTAATTTACCTTTTTGATATACCATTTGACAATTTCTGGTTTCAGATATCATACGCAAGGTTGCACATCAGTGAATTAAATTTGAATCCATATTGTCAAGTGCATATTTAAAATAAAATTATGTTGCATCTTTTATTTAAAAAAATCCTTAAAAGTAAAGTTGTATATCAAATGAGTATATGCATGTAACTTGAAAGCAGAAGATAAAAGGTAGGCACAAGAAGTCATTATTATCTTATTGGCTATGAAATTACTGAATCAACTCAGTTGATTTATGGGAGAAGATCTAAGCAGCTTCGGTTGAACTTTTGTAGTGCCGCTTCTGCATGTCCATTCCATTAATTCATTAAATAAAAAAGAGCATTCTTTTCATTCTAATCATCTCAGCTACCCATGTTAAATATTCTAAAAGCTAAACACAAGCAATAATATTCCTGTCATCTTTTTTTATCTGCCAACTCCTCAGAAATAATTAACCTATATTGAGAGAAGTAATTCTTCACTCAAAATGATTTTTACCAATGCAGAGGAAGCAGCATGCATTAAAAATTCCTATAACCTGGCATTCGGAATAAAAATAGAAATGAACAAGCTCTAACAGCAATTTAGCTCAATACAAAAGAGAGAACGGCTTGTGTTTAATTTCATAGAATAAATAAATTTTTTTAGGTTTGGCAGATTTTTAAAAGATTTTTTTTAATTTTAGAGACTAATTTATTGTTATCCGGAGCATTCAGGTATTTTCCAATTTTTTAATTGAGACTATTGATTTTGAAATACATATATATGTGTGTGTATGTATGTGTATATATACATATATATGTATATTTATGTATATATAATATATAATGTAAATTTATATATATATGTATATATATAAATTTTTTTGGTTGGGGGAAGGTACTGGGGATTGAACCCAGGGCCTTCTTCATGCTAAGTAAAGTGCTCTACCACTGAGCTACACTTCCAGCACTTTTTGCTGATTTTATATTGATATAGAGTCTTGCTAAATTACTCAGATTGCCCTGGAACTGGCAATCCTCCTGCCTTAGCCTGAGTAACAGGGATTACAGGTGTGTGCTACTGCACCTGACCAATTTTTAATATTTTTAAATGCAAAAAAATATGTCACAATCTCTTCCTTTTAAACTAAAGTGAAAATTAGAGGCAAAGAGTCAGTTATGAGGAACAACTTCAACTGGTAAAAAACCCATATGGGAATTTTTAAAAGTGCTATAGTGGGAGGAGAGATTCAGTTTTCTGGACACTGGGAGGAAAAACCAAGAACATCCTGAGTCCTTCATTTATGGATTGATTAATAGTTGATTGACGGGCAGACTGTTGGACAGAAATGGAGATAAAAACAAACATGATTAATATGAGTCCCTAGGGGCTGGGTTTGTGGCTCAGTATTAGAGCACGTATGAGGCACTGGGTTTGATCCTCAGCACCACATAAAAACAAATAAAAAAGTCCTGTGTCCATTTACAACTAAAAAATATTTTTTGAAAATATGAGATCCTACAGCGTGGCAGCTCATATATAAGTCACTTTGGTTCATACATTCATTCTTCCCAGCCCCTTTAGCATTTCGTGCATCAAGTAGAAGCAACTGAACATGACAATGACACAGGTCACACTCAGTCCCCCAGCACTGACTATAAGGTGCTCACTGGGAAGTTTTCCTCCTTTGGTGTACTTTGTACAAAGCTTAATGCTGTTCCTCCAACCTGCTATTGACCTCTCTTCCCTGCTTCCTAACTCTGAAGTTTCAACCCTCTCTTATACTCACTCCCACGCAGCTATACTACATTCTCTTTTCCCCACAGGTAGAATCCAAAAGTTGTTGCTGTCTTGTTTTTCTAAGAGAATTGCATTCGTGTCTGAATTAGGATTAATAATTAGCACTATTATTTTCTGTTATGCACCGATTATGAAGTTGTAGGGTTCAAATGGCCTTCCTCAATTCTGTTTTTCCATTAAGTTATATTTTAGATACAAGTTAGCAGAAGAAATATTTGTATCATATTTTAGAGTTTCTCAATAAAGTACTTCATCCTTACCCTAAAAAACAAATTGCTTATGTTCAAGCTTTATTAAAGCATCACATATTTTTTCCTAGATTCCTCACCATGCATTTACAAATCTTCTTTCTTCCCCACAGACTGATCTAGCCCTGAACTATGAAAAAAATCTTCAATACATACAGCTAGGTTATTCATAAATCTACTTAGTGCCAGAGAGTGTTCACCAAGAAGATACTCATCAAAAGTTACTAATATCAAACATTATTTGATTTTAATTGGTGAAGTCACTGAAACTTTTTATTCTACCAGTAATCTGTGATTGACAGCATTCTCCCTATCTAATTACAGCACTGTGACTCATCTCTTCTATTTCATTGCACAAGACTTCTCGTAAAAGATAAAAGGTTTTGTTCACCTGTCGTCTCTCCTTTCAGTGCCTGCTTTTCGTTTCCCATGTTTTTCTCTATCATGTGGACTTTGGGATGCTCGTCACCTGCCTGTCTGCTACTTGGTGACATATTTTTGCAAGTATTTCTGGCATATCACTGTACACCAAGCTTGCCCTTCCTTTCACGGAGGCTGCATACTTTAGCACTTTCCCTCCTCGACTGACCTCATCCATCTGTCTAATATGCAATTAATTTTCTTCACTCACACAAAAAAATAGGCATCAGTAGTCATTTTTAATGCATCCAGATAGGGCCTGGGTCCAACTCAAAAGGTATTGCTTTGGCTGTTTTGTTCTTTTTATTTAATTTGTTTCATTTTGTCAGAGCGGATACTTTTTTTCACATTCGAAGAGTAGAGTTTGTAAAGTTAAAACTTGAACTAAGCTTTGGAGTTCACAGATTCTTCCACCATCAGGTTGTTTAACCTTCCTGGATCTGTTTCCTCATAGAATAATGGGTATATTTAAATAAGTAACTATATGTGAAGCGTTCATCACATCATTTAGCACATAAGAATATATCATTGTGCAATGCTGTCACAGTTCCTATTATCATCGTATAGCTCCATTTTTATGACTGTTCTTTCCTTGACATTATTACACTTGACATTATTTTGGGGTGTTGAGACATAAATGCAGTGCACTTTGGAGTTTAACACCCCAGGTCATAGCAAATCAAAGCAGACATATTCAACTCTCACACACACACACACACGGACACAATGTACATACACACACACACACACACACACACACACATGAATCAGGTAAGACTGTTTTAAAGTCCTTCCATCCACTCTACCACACTGACATATTGACTCAGAACTCCACACAGTAGATGCAGTACCCTGGGATCTCACCTGGTTGGCTTGCTCTGCCAGAATAACTATATAATCATCTGTAATATGAGGAAGTGTGAATTTGAATTATACTCTGTGACTGATGTGTGAAAATAAGACATTCCTTAAATCATTAATTCACTGAGAAAATAAATAAATGCTTCTTTTCCATCCATAGTGCAAGCACCCAATGGCACAAAGACAACAAAAAGTCATGATCTGACTGTCTCAGTTTGTAAACAGAGGAAACATACAAAGAAAACAATGTAGCCTAAGAGCTGAAAATAAATAATGCTAAACGGATCATGTGTGGGGCCAACCTGAAATCCCATCAACTCAGGAGGCTGAGGCAGGAGGATCACAAGTTTGAGGCCAGTCTTGGCAGTTTAATGAGCCGCTCAGCAACTTAGCAAGACCTTGTCTTAAAATAAAAAGGATAGAAAGGGCTGGGGAGGTGGCTCAGTGGTAAAGTGCTCCTGGGTTCAAACCCTGGTACCAAATAAATAAATAAATGATGCAATTGTTTAAATAATGTTTTATTTGTTCTTATTAGATACACATTACAGTAGAGAGTGTTTTGACATATTCCACATACATGGAGTATAACTTATTCTAATTAGATCCCATTCTTGTGGTTGAACTTGATGTGAAGATTCACTAGCCATGAAGTCATACATGAACATAGAAAAGGTATATGTGATTCATTCTCAAAGATGTCTATATCGAACCAGAAAGTCCAAGAAGGCTTCCAGAGGAAGAACAACTGTCTCAACTGGAGAGTTAAGGGGTTGATAGGAATTAGTGAATGCTAGCTGAGAAGGTTTCTAAGCAATGTGAATAACTATGTGAAAGATACTGTGTCTATAACAGACAACAGGGATTTTTTTTTTTTTTTTTTTTTTTTGTACCAGGGATCAAACCCAAGGGTGCTTAACCCCTTAACCACATCCCCCCTCCCCCGCCCCCCACCTTTTTTTTTTTTTTTTTTGTGAGACAGGGTCTCACTAAATTGCTGAGGCTACCTTTAACTTGTGATCCTCCTGCCTCAGTCTCCAGAGCTGCTGGGATTACAAGCATGCACCACCATGCCCAGCGACCACAGGAGTTACACTGTTTTCATGGTGCTCCTCAATCCCTCAGAGCAGAAGATTTGTCTGTTCAGTGCATTGAGTATATCCATGCTCTAGTATACTGAATATACAACGTTATATTGTAGGAACTCTATAAATATTTGTACAAGGAATGGATAAATTTCAGCAGCTCTGTTATTTTCCACATACAGCTTCCAACCTGGATCTCTGGTAGGATTAATCTGGCAATTAAACTTGAAGATTTGCAGTGGCATCACTTATGCATGTCAAGGATCTACTGCAGAAATAATAGTACATGTCAGCCTTGCATTCATCTCAAAAGTTATGGCTTGCTCTGCAATGTCATTAAGGGACAAAGAGACAGTGACTATTATCTATGTTAAGGAAAAAAAGATACCCATATTTCTTGTCTTTTCATGAGCTTTATGAACCCCGCTAAGATTCAGCTCTAGGTGCAGAAGTGGGTGTGGAAGTCAGTGTGTCTAAATGCTTGGACACTAGTATTCAGGGCCCTGTCTCAACCGCCATTCCACCCTAAACATAGAAGGAATAAATAAAGGGTCCCCTATTTACTGGTCAGAAAAAACTTGCATTGAGTATTGGGTTAAATAATGCAACAATTTCAGCTGTACATTCAAGACAGAAATTTTGCCAGGTTCCTGAGTCCTGAAACCTTTCGGAGGAAGCACAGTGAAATATTGAGTTGAAGCACACCTAACAACGTGCAAGTCAGATGAGCTCAGTTCTAAGAATCAAAATGATACAAGGGTTCTGGGGGAAGGAAAGATAGTAGATAGTATTACCCTATGTATATGTAAGATTATATGAATCGTGTGAATCTACATTGTAAAAAAAAAGATATATTCCCTGCTGTATAATTATATCAAAATGGGTTCTACTGTCATGTATAATTAAAAAGAATCAATTAAAAAAAACTGTGCTTTCTTAGGAAAGAAAAAAGAGAAAAGAAGGGAAAAGCAAAGACCTCAGTTGTGTCACACTGGGAAATGTAATTAATAAATCTAAGTTGGAGAGTTAGTGATTAAAATACCCAAAAAAATCCTTCCAGAAGTGTTCGCACTTTCAAAGGACCTGAGTCCAAAGGGAGAAAACACAGGAGATTTTTCTGCCATTGATAAAAGAATACTGAGCTAACGACTTTTCCAGAGAACTTTAGTCCACGTTTTATGGACAGCTACCTACTTCACTAGGAATACGTGGTATCTAGAAGGTGATGAACAAATAGAAACTGCTAGGTAATCAAATAGTTCCAAATAAATTGCTGGACCAGGATTTAGTCAAGATTTAAGCATGTATTAAGTGCTTTAATTTTTGACTACATGAAATTGACCACGGACTTACATATTTTAGCACACGGTGGCCTTCTGAGTACCTTGGGATACTTCCAATAGCACCACTACTTTTCATTCATGCTAAAATGCACATTTTCCTTAACCTTCACCTCTCAGAAATCAGGATGCATCCTACAATGTATTGCAATTAATTAACCTTTCCTCCTTTCTTCATGGTAACATAATTGGTTCAATCTTAGATTCACTAAAATATAACATACAGAATTCCAAACCGTGAATATTCAGCAATTCCTGACAAAAGTCAGACAGCACATATACAATTTAAGGGCCCAGAGTGATTTACTTTGCTTCTTAGATGTTTAGGCTCTGGGCATTGACTTTAAAAATATCTTAAAAGACACATGAACAAGGTACATATCCAAAAAAAGAGTTCGCTTCAAGCTACTCAAAGCACAATATTTAAATCTAGTAGATGAAGGCAACATTCAATCTTCAGAAAGAGTTGATATTCTATAGAGGTGGTTCTTTCCATGGTTTGGTATTTTTAAATGACTATTAATGCACATAATTTTTAATATTAAAGTGAACATAAGTTCATCTTATTTCAAAATTTACTTATATTCCCTGAAATAGGTATATATTCCCCAGGTCATTGAAAAAAAAAAAAGACCTGAATTTGAAAATGACTATCCTGTACTCACAATATTTATGCAAAATGCCTGTAGTATTATGGCTTCTTTAGACAGCATCTACACTGTTCATTCTATCCAAGTTATTTTGGAAAAATTCATGCATTGACAATAGAGATACAGTACATTTGTACTTAATTTCACAAGTAGTCCATTATTGGGGGTTAATATAAGCACAGCCACATGGCTTACCACAGAGTAATATCCTTGGACGGTACCGTGATCAGTACTGACTTTCACGGGCTCACCTTCTCTGACAGATGATTTCTTTTCTAAATGACATTTCAGGGTCTGCAAAGACACAAACATCCCTATTGCTTAGATATGTGTTGGTTTTGTATTTTTGATTTTCCACTCTGGATGAACCTGGTCATTGCAGACCAGATCAGAATATATTACATAAAAAACATCATATAACATCAAAGCTCCAGCTTTCCATCACAATTTCACATGTCTGTGCTCAATTCTATCATATGCTCTGTCTTCGTAAGGACCCATCACACTGATACTCCTGTTATACCATCTATTATTCTCAAAGGTGAAGTTTCTGAGGCATCTCACCATGGTACAGCCAGATCAAATCTTCAGCTGCTTATCACAACACTCAATATAAATCTCAAATGCACAATAAAATCCTACAACTATTAAAACTAGGAGAAGCTGGGTGCAGTAGCACATGCCTGCAGTTCCAGTTATTTAATTTTGAGGCAAGAGGATTGCTTGAGTCCAGGTTAGTATCAGCCCTGGCAGCATACTGAGACTCAGCTCTGTCTCCATCCAAAAAACAAAACCAAAACAAAACCCTGAGTATTTTCTCTTTTATTTTTTTTCCTTCTAGAGAAGACCATATACAACAAACATAAAATAGATAAAAATCAATTTTGGAATGTTCATATTGTAAAACACAATGAAAACAACCCAAATATTCTAGGCCTGTGATTATTTATTAGAGATATATAATGCTTACTCCCAAAGAGCTTAGAGCAGTTAAAACCAGGGCAGTTCTAGATGCCATCCCTAAATCACCCCTTCACTGATTCAGTGCTTTTAGGGCTCAGCATTGTGTCAGGTGCTGGGGACTCTACAGGAGAGCAGATGGACTCCCAGTTAGACGAACAAGTGAAACTGCAATAGCAAGAAAGTGTGATAAATGATGGAGGATAAGAAAGTAGTGAGGGACAAGGAAAAGTCTGAAGATCCCAGGAGAGGGGTGAGATGGACAAAGATCCAGGGACAATCAAGCACATGGCAAGTTCAAAGGAACAAAGAAGTTTTGTCCAAAAAGAAAAAGAAAAATATAGCAAGTGAAGAATGAAGAATTATTTTTAAGAAGAATAGAGAAGCTAGAAAATGAAGGGTTTTTTTAAAATAGACTCCACATTTTAGAGCACTTGTAGATTTGCAGCAAAATTGAACAGAAATGCAGAGTTTCCATGTATTCCCTGCATGCACAGCCTCCCCTACAATCAACATCCCACATCAGAGGGACAAGTTTGCTACAATTCAGGAACCTACATTGACACATCATAAGCACCAAAATCCATAGGGCCCATTAGGCTTTCCACTTGGTATTGTACATTCTATGAGTTTGGACAAATGTCATGTACCAATTATTAGAGTATTTTGCAAAATATATTCACTGCCCCCAAAATCCTCCATGCTGCATCTATTCATTCCTGCCTCCACCAAACTCTGGCAACTTTCTTACTGTCTCTGAAGTTTTACTTTTTCTGGAGTGATCCTATAACTGTAGTCATACAATAGGTTGCATTTTCAGGTTGGCTCTTTCACATTGTAATATGCTAAAACTTTAAGGTCCTTTCATGCCATTTCATGCTTGATATATCTTTTCTTATTGTCTGGATGTATTCATGGAGAGCATTTCCTTGATTTCATAAGAGCCTCAAGCTATCGTTTGGTCTACCTATTGGATAATCTTGATCTGTTGACAGAGTGGTTAGCCCTGCTGACGGTTCAAGAAGAAAATAAAATAAAAATTTAACATGCACTCTGAATTGAGAGACAAAGATTATTATAAATTTGACGAGTTTAAGTAGAAAGATGGGTCAGAATGCAGACTAAATAGGATGGGTCAGGAGCGAAGGAATGGAAGCAGTAAATATATAAAACCCATTTGAGAAATTTAGTTCCAGGACAAAGGACAGGGGCAGTGTAAAGGCTGGACTGTAATGTGAGCTTAAAAGAGTTTTTACTTTTGTCTTTTTTATGCTTTTATTCTTATTTAGCTCTTACTCTTTTAGCTCTTATTTTATAGATTTACTGAGGTGTAAATGACAGACAAAAATTGCACATATTTAAGGTATACAACATGATATTTTAATATACATATATTTTGTGAAATGATTGCCACCATCTAATTAACATATCACCTCATGTAGTTTTTTTATTATGAGAACACTTAAGGTCTACTGTCTTATCAAATTTCAAGTACATAAAACAGTGTTATTAACTACAGTCACCATTCTGTACTCTAGATCCCCATAACTTATTCATCCTGCATAACTGACACCTCATACCCTTTGTTCCAAGATGCTGGCAGCTGCCATTCTACTCTCTACTTCTATGGGTTCAACTTTTTTAGAGCAAATATAAGTGTGATCATGTGGTATGAGTCTTTCTGTGCCTGGCATCCTTCATTTAGCATGATGTCCTCCATGTTTTTCTATGCTATCACGATTGACAGGATTTCCTTCTTTTTAAGGCTGAATAATATTCCACTTAGCATGTGTGTCTGTCTGTGTGCGTGTGTGTGTGTGTGTGTGTGTATGTACCACATTTTCTTTATTCATTCATCTGTTGAGATGCTCAGGTAGATTCCATATCTTGACTATTATGAAAAATGCAGCAGAGAAGAAGGGAGTACGGATATCACTCCAAGATATCAGTTTCATTTTCTTTGGATATATACCCAGAAGTGGGATTACTGGATCATATGGTAGTTCTATTTTTAATATTTTGAGAAGCTTCCGTACTGTTTTCCATAATGCCATGCTAATTTACATTTCCACCAACAGTGTGCAAGGGTTCTCTTTTCCCCACATCCTTACCAATAATTCTTTTCTTTTTGATAACACTCATTCTAATAGGTATGAGGTGGTATGTCACTGTAGTTTTGATTTGCATTTTCCTGATGAATAAGGATGTCGAGCCTCTTTTTCATGTAACAATCCACCATTTTTTTTGTATATCTTCTTTTGGGCAATGTCTATTCGGCCCTTTCCCCTTTTTAAAATCAGGATCTTTGGGTTTTTTCTTCTATTGATGTGTTTGAATTCTTAAGATAGTTTTTAATAGAACAGTTTAATGTGTCTAAATGATGATGGGGAGGTGCTGTAGAAAGTCAGAGATGGTTCAGAGAAAGGCAGCCCTGAGGGAGGTTGGGCTCCACTTACTTTTCGGGATGAATAAGGAAGACAGGAAGGGGTGTGATTTCTGACAAGACTGTCAATTCCATAGCAAGAAGTCAAAAGTGGTCTCATCACCTCACTTTCTTGTGAAGCTGAAGAAAAAATAATTGAACATGAAAAGGAAAAGGAAGCAAGTAGAAGTTCAAGGTGAACAGTGAAAAAAGGGCTGCTGGAAAGAATCAAAAAGTTAACTGGGAGCCCACTGTGGCTGGAAAAAAAGACAGTAGAACATAACTGTTCACCGCGTAAATATGATTCTTAAAGTTACACAAGATCACTTTCATATTTATATATGTATATATATATATATATATATAAAATATACCACACATACACACACATATACCAATGACAGAAATAACACCATGTTTGGTGTATTATAAAATTGCAAATATAAAGAACTTCACCTATAGAAGAATAATCTGTCCTTCAAAACAGAATCCTCCTGAAAAGGAAAATCAATTGGTATCACCCAACCGCTTATAAATACAGAGAATAAAGTTCAATTTACTAATCATCTATAATCCCATTTTCCATGGTTAGATACCAGAAGCATTAGTTTGAATAATCTAAAATAGCAGATATTCCAAAATGATTTATATTGGGATTTTAAAACAGAATTATTTACATTAAATTTACATTCCTAATTTGCCTCACTTGGGCAAAAAATATTAAAACTGGTTTTTCCAGTTTTAGAATAATTAAACTGCATCAGGCATTCAAAGATCATTAGATTTTAGAGCAAATCCAGAGATTAGCAATTAACAACAAATGATAAAGAAAACGAAACCCCTCAATCGAATTGAGGTAAACTTCTAACCATGCTTTTTTTTTCAATTATGAAATAATTGATAAATAAATGATCCTTAACTTTTCAGAACTAGAGCTTTCCCATTCTCAACCTGATCTCACTCTTTTTTTTTCTTTAATTATGATCCCACTCTTAATCTGAGCCAAGTCTTGACTTAAAGTCCAGGCAAATTCCTTCCAGCACTAAAGCTTACCTAAAATGCTTCTCAGTGATATATAGTTGCACCATGAGTATGTTGGATGGAGATGCAGCCAGGACCTGTGTCCAGCTGCAATGCAATTACACCCCTTTCACATCCATCATCCACCCACTCATTCATTTAATCAATTCATTCAATCTTTGTAATCATTCAAGTACTGAGAGTTTACTGTGATCTGGGGCTAAGTTAACTGCTAACATCACCCAGATCAATGACAGAGATGAACTATATAAATCACCAAGGAAAAACCATGGAGTGTGAGTCCTGATTGTCCTGTCCTATCAGGGAAAGTAGTGAACTACACACCCAAGTCTACTGTGAAATTATGAATAATTCCCAAGAAGATGCCCTTTGAGTTAATTCCTTAAGAATGAGTAAGAGCCTACCAGATGGACAGGGAGGTGGATCAGGAAGGAAATAAGGACCTGGGATCAATTTGGACAAAGAGGTAAGGTATGTCAAGAAAGTAGTTTTCTCTGGCTAGAGGACAGGGGTGGGCTCTTGGAGAGACGTGTTGCCAAGATAAAGGCACACCCTTAGGTCATATCCTGGATGTTTGGGGATTTACTGATTGAAACTTTGGAATGACATGATGAGACTTGTGGGAAAAGCTTGAAGCAGGGAGAGGAGCTGAGACAGATGTGGTAGAATAAGAAGAGCTAAAATCCAGAAATATTAAGGGAAAAATCCATGCCTTGGTGATCAATGAGAACAGTAAATGATGACAGAAAAGAGTGAGTTCAAGCTAATTCTAAAGTCTTTAGTTTAGACGTGGAATGAATGTTGGCATAATCTCTCACTGAGTTAAAGATTATAGCAAAAAAAAAAAATAGGTTTGAACAGACGGCAATGAATTCAGATTTGCACAGGGTGAGTTTGAGATGTCTGTGGGAATATCCTTGTCTGGATAATCAAAAAATGATATAATTGAATAAGCCAACCAATCAGAAGATAGATTCAAAGTGGAAATATACATTGGGAATAAAACAGGTGGATGTGGATGAAGGCATAGCTCGCCCTGGGCATAGAGCAAAGGGGACTAAACAAAGAATGGGGGCACCCACAAAGACCTGTGCACTTTATATCAACCTAAAGATAGTGGATGTCCTTATTCAGTGGGTCATAAAGTGTTAAGGTTGAGCTAGAATTCCAGCCTTTATTTCTCCATCCACTTTCCCTGGTGATTCCACTCAAAATATTTTTTTGAATTTTTAAATTATTTTTGATGAAATATGTATCTTAATCTTTTTTTTTTCACTGCTGGGGATTGAACCCAGGTCCTTGTGCTTGCAAGGCAAGCACTCTACCTATCTTAATCTTTAATTGTAAGTAAATATTACTTTTCTATGATAGTTTCTGACTTAAGGCAACTAGGTTGGTAATATATGCTCTCTCTTTTTTGCATCAATAACCTGAATCATTATGTACATGATATTATGGTTCTTGATACTCTTTAACAGAGGAGAATGAAGACTGTAGAACAACTTATGGTAGATTGCAAATAAATGGCTACAAATCCACACTATTTCTGTGAGCACATCTCTGTGCAAAGTGTCTTTTCTGTTCCTCCCTAGCAGAGAGAGACTACTCCATTTCTTGAATTTTTTTGCGGCGGGGGGAGGATCTTTGTTGGTTTGTTTGTTTATAACTTGGTTTGTTCAAAGAGCCATTAACCAACCCGAGGCAGGTCGCTTTACCAGGGCTTGTGCCCTGGGGCTTGCCCTCTCTTACTTCTAGGAAACATTCCATCACCATTTGCAGAAGCCCAGTTTAGCTCGTTGGAGAAGAAGAGACCATGTGGAACAAAATCAGCCATCCCAGCTGAAGGTGCTAGACTGAACCAGACTTCCCATCTGACAATCACCTGACCCTCCCACCTCACCCAAGCTGCCAACTGACCAGAGAGATGAATAAAACTGACTCAGAATAGAAGACCCCCCAAACTGGGATCACTTTAAACAATTATTGTTTGTCACAAAGTTGTGGGACGATTTGATATGCAAATCACATTACCACCTCTAGAATGGTATTAAGAAATCACTTGATTTGTCTTATATCGTTTCCAAATTATAATCTCTGATAATTGAAGAAAACCTTAAATGAGGCAAACTTTACCTCCACTGTGACTTGAACCAGAAAATACATACTTCGTGTAAGCATGTATTAGAGTACAGACAGACCTAAAGTCATAACAATTAAGTTTCTTGAATTTTAATCACAGTTAATAGCCCGGATTAAATCTGAGTCGAAAGAAAAGCAGTTCTAACAAGTTTTCACCCTGTAGCTACATATTTTTAAACTTCATAATTATAATGAAGGCACATAACAGGCTTTTTTAAAATTCAAATAACATACCAATACTTTTTACTGAACTTTTATTTTATATTTGTTTAAAATTCAAAAGATGTTCTAAAAATGATATAGAGAAGGATACCCCAGAATTTTCAAAAAAAAAAAAAAAAAAACCCTAGACTAAAATTCTTTCATAGGAGATATTACAATTGGCACAAAAATCCAATGGGTTTCTTTTGGACTATAACCTCAAAGATAAATTCAGTTTTCGTAGAATGATTGTAGACAAAGGTTATGAATTATTCATCCTTGTATTGCCCATAATCCCTCCAGTTTAGGAGGCACTTGGTATTTGTTGAATGGGTGAATGAATGAGCGAATGAGTGAGTGAATGATTAATAGGCCAATCGCATTGTTTCAGGTTTTCCTGTATGAGGTGGTTGTACTTCAGGGGATGTGATTTGACCCATGATATAACTGACTTGATATAATTAATGAGTCATTCCACAACAAGGTTCTACTGGTGTCATACTCATAAGTGAAACCATGCTAATGACTCAGAAGCATCTCAACTAGGACATTCATCTATACAAGCACAAGTTCCAAGTTTCTAACCCAATTTATAATCTTCCAAAAGAACAAAATCAGCCAACCTAATTTCCACCTAATTTTAAAATTGTGTGCATAGTTGTAGATGTAGCTATATTTTTAAAAAATTTATCTTTATATTTAGAGATAATACTGGTGGCGATTGTTATCTGGGTGAACAGGTGTGACTGAAAAAACCTTTGTCTGGCCAACTGTTCTTTCCACATTGCACACACATAAAGACTATTCCATGGTTGGCAGCTGTAGCCCTATTTGCAGAGCCCGTAGCTATTTGTGACTGCATCGTTTAAACTCATGCTCTGTCCATTACCATTATTCACAGACAGCTATACTTCTTCTAACCCATGCAAGTTAAACTGCTCTGCCTATTATCACTTGGAATTCCACAATTATAGTGAATCATAGGAAGTTTTCCTTAGTGGGATCTTGATGGTTCTTCTGCTCACTCTTTTTTGCCTGCCCTCTTACAGCTCAGCAAACAGCATCTATGCAGGTCTCCTATTGTCACACATTCTTCCCACCTGCCCAGTCTCGAAGCCTCTTGCTTCGGTAGGAGGATGCACACACCAGTTAGTTTAGCCTCTTGCTGCCTGTCCTGTCTGTTTAAATATCACGCATGCGGGGAACTGACTAGCTATTTTAAAAATCATTTATTCATTCACTCACTGCATATTTATTGAAGCGCCAGGCGCTGTTCTAGGTTTTGGAATACAGCAATCTACAGTCACTGCCACAATGGAGCTTCTGTTGCAGTGACACACACTTCCCTTTCCACTTCAGAGCACTGATAGCATCTCTGCTTTCACACCACTTAGACCACAGTTTGCACCAAGGAAGTACTTAGTAAGCGCTGATATTCAGGTCAGAGTTCTGGAAAGCCTCATGTTATGCTGGACTTCTGGCTGATTCCATCTCTCTTCCTGTTTGCCAGGTCCACCTCTGGGACCTCCATTTTGCCCCATAGAACAAACATCATCACAGCTCTTAGTTCTCTGTTGAGATCTAAATCAAAATATTACCTGGCTACCTCCCTTCCTTTTTTGCCAGCTGGGATAGGTTTTTGATCTTCCTGCTCTTCTACCAGGTCTGTATTGAGATGAGGTGGTGGCTCAGTGGTTGAGCACTTGCCTAGCACGTGTGAGGCACTGGGTTCAATCCTCAGCACCACATACAAATGAATAAAATAAAGTATTGTGTCCATCTAACAGGCCTGTATTTACTCTGCCAAGCTTTTCATTTGCTTTATTCACATTTATCCTGAGTATCTCCCACCCTGTGTTCTGAGAGTACAGTTATGGGATCATGGCATGGATTCTCAGAGGGTCTCTGTGGTTTGATACACTGTCTCACCCTCTCCCCAAGTATTTTTTTCAAATACCAGTATTCATCTGCACACCCACATCAGCTGGAGGCAAGACACAAAAAAAGGTAAATGGTCAACCTAGACACAGGATGGCCATTCATGTCCTACTTTCTGTGCTCTATGGGCTCAAGCATCTCAGAGGTTTCTTGGTCAGTTGGTTATTCCCAAGACTGTATTTTAGGAATCCCAAAAAGAGCCATTTATACATCCTTACTACAAAAGTTCTTTGACAGATCCTACCTACCCAATTTCATGTTTCTTATTTAGTATAAATTCTCCCAAATAAGGTTTTTTTAGTTAAATTTCCTAAATTCAGATTCAAAAAGGTTAAATATTTTATTACCCAAGTTTCATTTCCCCTTGAATTTCATAAATACCATGTAATCTCCAGCTATTACCTTCTGTATAATCTAAGACAAAGTTGGAAGGGAAAGAGAAGAAAACTCTGAGACTCATTAATGCATAATAAATACCTTTCTGGAGAACTAGGAACTGGGGGTGTGTGTATTGCTTTGTATCATGGTCTGGACAACAGATTGCATATGCAAGTATTTGTTAAAAATTATTTGAGTATGCTCTTTATCGCTCAAGGCTAAAACCATGGAACAATCAAAAAGAAGCATTTATTGTGTACCTTCTATGTTCATAACAAACCACTTAGTTCTATGAAAAGAAAAAGATTATCATTCCCTCCCCCAAGAATCCCTAAAATTTTAACTAATAAAATAAAAATATGAAATAGCCAAGAATAAAATGGTATTTCATTGTATTTCAGCAAAATCAAAAAATATCATTTAAAAAGTCAAAATCAATGATTAATTGAATGACATCTCTAATTAGCAAAGAACTCGGAGACAAGAGTGCCCCAGTAGTCTAGGTACTTTGCTTAAAGGTGGGGTACTTTGCTTTTCCCTTTTGGAAAAGAAGCCAAATGCACATGGTTGGAACCAGGCTTGAAGCCCTGTGGTTGGATGCAACAATGTGAGTCACCAAGACAGGAACTAATGTGAAAATAAGTGCCATTTGTAGGCATGGTTTGTCCCCCTGAAGGTTCACATGCTGGAAGCTTGGTCCTCAGTATGCGGGTGTTAAGCTGGTGGAACCTTAAAGAGGTGGGGCCTAGTGGAAGGCGGTTTGGTCATGGGGTGTCCACCATCATGAATATATATACATACATATTTATTCTTAGCTTAGGTCATGGAAACATAAAATTTTCCTATGTCATTTTTTAAGATTTTTATGTTACAGCCCATAACAATTTTTCACTCTCTTAAGGATATCTTTTAGTGAATAAAAGTCTTTATTTTAATTTTAATCATTGAATCATTTAATCTTTTGTGATGACAGTTTTTAATGACCTACTTAAGAAATCTTTGCCTGTGAAAGAATATCTTAGTTTTGAAAATATTCTCCTTGTTAATTTTCTTTTTAGTATTAACTTTTTTATTGATACATATTATTTATACAGAATGATTGGTTTCATTGTGGCACATTTATATATACATAAAAAATAAATTAACTCAAAGTTTCAAGATTAGGACTCTGGCCTTCATATTCAAGACTGAGATCCTGTTCAGCCTTTTTTATAATTGACTGTTGGTACTATTTCTTAAGCATCTGGAATATTATTTCTTTCCAAGAGTGTTTTAACTGAGGGGCTCTATTTCTTAAATAAAACTATACAGACCTTGTTTTTCTTGCATCAGTTTTTGTAAGTGGTGGTTTTAACGAAACTTATTATATCTGAATTTTCAAATTTATTGTTATAAAATTTTACTTGTAGCATTCATATAGATGGAAGAGAATCTTTTCATCTTCTTAAAGGAACACTTGACATCTCTGTCATAGATAACCTTGCTATCTGCTGTGGTGTGAATATGGTTCGTGTTCCCCAAGCGTTATTGTGATTGAAGACTTGGTCCCAGTGTGGCATCATTTGGGAGTTGGGACCCCATAGGGGGAGCCTTAGGTCATTGAGAGCATAAGATAGCTTGTATGTGATCTCCTGGTAGTTCTTATGACTTCTTAAGAGAGAGCTGGCATAAAAGGAACAAGCCTGGCCCCTTCCTTCCTCTCTCTGCTACCTCACTTGAGATTTGACTCATTCAACACCATGTTCCCACCATTGGCATCTGTCTTTCCTCAATCACCACGAGGTCCTCACCAAAACTACACCAAGGCAAGCCCCATATCCTTGAACCTTCAGAACTGTGAGCTAAAAAACCTTTTCTTCTTATAAAGCTAGCTGCCTCAGGTATTTCATTATGGTGATGAAAATCTAACGAACACACTATCATTCAGAACTACCGGTGATTCAGTATCAGCCTTCTATTTGTATAATCTATGAAAGCAAAGATCTATCCCAAAGGGGATGTCTGCTTCCATAGCTAAAGTCACTAATCACTTTTCAGTGAACTTCACTCACTGGAAGTACAATTTCCACCTCACTTAGTACTAATTATACAAGTTACGAACACACGAAAAGCAACCAGAAACTCAAGAGTGCAAGTCTAACATTCTTCTTAGGCTGAGTTGTGTAATCACAAATGTTTTCAAATCAAATATCGAATCAGAGCAAGAGAGACTAGAAATAGTAGATGAAGTTAACAGAAAGAGCTTACACTCCAGAAAAAGGTGGAGATAAGAAAGTGTTGAGTTTAAAGAAACTTGCAACACAGATAACATAGGAGCTCCAGAGTTGTTGTAACTGAGTAGTTGAGTGCTTGCCAGCATATCCAAGGCCCTGGACTCAATCCCCAGCACCACAAAAAAATAAGTAAAATAATTGAAGTAAATTAGGAAAGGTGAAAAGGAGAGGGACAGACAACAGAAATGGTGTCAGTCATGTCAAAAAAGGAAAATTTTAGAGGAGAAATTTGGCCAGTTGAATACAATTTGAATACTGGTCTTAGAAATCAAGAACTGGGGGCTGGGACTGTGGCTCAGTGGTGGAGCGCTTGCCTGGCATGTGTGAGGTGCTGGTTTTGATCCTCTGCACTGCATATAAACAAAAAAATAAAAGTTAAAAAAAACTGCCTAAGGCTGTGGACTTTAGGCTAACATTTAAAAGAGCAGTCCTAGGAACACAGTAGATGCTAGAAAGGCAACAGGTGGCTAAAAATGTGGGTAATGGATTTGTCTACTTGTGTCAAAGAAATGCCCACAGTGAATGGCTTTGGTACAAAGTAGTTGCAAGATTTTGAAATATTTGTGTAAAAAGAGAATATTTTATATTGTAGCCTCACGAACCAAGAGATGAGAAAAGATGAATAATGTAAGCAGGTGCTGGTGACCCAGGCCTGACACCTAAAGGTCAAGGACGTCCAATTATACATCCAAACCACAATCTCTTCTCCTATAAGGCTGATATTTAAAGTCCACAAAACATTTTATTAAAATACTGCTTTACTTCGGCCCCGGGTATCACTGCAAGTGTTTTACCAGCCTTTATTATGAAAGAAAAAAAAAAGACAACAACTCGAAGCGGAGTCATCACACTCTGTCATTTTAGCTGTGTTTACACAAAACAAAGAAGTAATGTGTACCCTGGGAAGCCAAGCAGAGTGAACTCCTGGTACCCTCTCTCCCTCTTTAAGGACAGCACAAACTTAAGGCCGTTCTGGACCTGTCAAAGGTCTAGGACCGTCCTAATTAATCTCAGGCAGCACTTGGGTAAGTCTAAAGCACTTTGGGCAGTGAAATTACTGCCTTTTCCTGCTTCAAAAGGAAGAGTTTTCCAAAAGAAGATTCTTTACCTTCCAGGAAAAGTCCTACATCATTTAAAAAAATAAATGTGCAGTATCTTCAAAAATGTCTTCTTCTGTTTTGATGCAAACAGCTTGGCACATGGAAACCAAAGCAGGCTATCTCTTCCCTGAAGTTTCCTCAGGTTATTAAAGAGGAACCTCAGTGCTTCAAAAGACTCATCAGGCCACCTGAATGCTTTCTCTTCTGCAGCAGAATTGGGCAACCCTTCTTCTCAGGACTGAAGCTGTTGGGGATGGAGGTGCCAGAAGGAACTGACATTGGGAATCCCAGGACTCTGAGGTGGTGATTCCAGGTGATCCCTCCCCATTTTAGATGAAATAGTAGAAAGATCTAAGAGTAGGACCTTTCCCCCCACTCACCTCAGTCTTGCTGAAAACAGTTTCCTGAAACTGAATATATGCATTAAAATGAAATAATACATACAGGACTTTTCCCTGTTTTCTTAACAGCACAAACCAACAGCCTTGGGCCACATGAGTTACATCATCAATGTTGTAATACTGGAGAGCTGGAAGGGACTCTTAAAAGGTTTGAGTCCAAAGCTTTCATTTTAGTGATGAGGAAATGGAGGCCCAGAGATGTGTAATTACTTGCCCAAGGTCACACAGTTATTGGAAGATTAAACACTAAAACTCTAGTTATGTTCCACAACATTTCTTTGCCCTAAAAATTCCCTTTTTCTTCTTCCTTACATTACTTTTCTTTTCTCTTTTTTCTTCTTTTATTTCTCTCTTCTTTCTGTCTTCTCTCCTTCCTTCCTCCCTTCTCCTTCTTTTCTTCCTTCTAGATATTTCTGTGAGAGGATTTCTGGAAAAGACTAGCATTTAAATCAGTAGACTAAGTGGAAAACCACCTTCACCCCTGTGGGAGGGCATCCTCTAATCTTTTCAGGATCCAGACAGAAAGCAAGGTAGAGGAAGTACGAATTTATTATTTCTTCTGGAGCAGGGCGTCTGTCTTTCCTGCTCCCAGACATCAGAGTCACCGGTTTCATGGCCTGTAGACAACAGGTGGTACACTGTTGGTTCCCCTGATTCACAGACCTTCAGACTCAGACTGAAAATTAAACCACCAGAGTCCCTGCTTCTCCAATTTGCTCATAGCACATCATGGGACTTCTGGCCTCCAGAATCACATGCCAATTTCTATAATAAATCCCACTTGTGTATCTGTGTGTGGTGTGTGCGTCTATCTCCCACTGGTTCTGATTCTCTACAGAACCCTAACACTCTTCCTTCCCTCATTCCTTCCTTCCTTCTCTCCTTTCTTCCCCATTCCTTTCTTTTCTTTCTTTCCTCCCTTAAATAACAATTGAAACCAAAGTTTGGAACTGATTAATGCATGCTTACCCATCAGGACACCCAACCTTTCCAGGCCCCATTCAGATCCTTTACCATTTCTTGGAGCTGAAGCTTGTTACAAAGGTTCTCAGTCTATAGATACAACCTCATTATTGGTGGGGATTTTTTCTTTGTCATTTGAAAATAACTTCTTATGTATTTTATATTTTTTCATAACTGGGTTTATCTTTGTGCTATTTGAACATAGGCTTCCTGGATGGCGATGGATAACACAGCCACTGAGGTTGTTTAACATGCACCCAGTGAGGGAAATTTCATGAGGCAAGTTACCACAATTATGTATGGGTTTCATGCATCCAGATTTCAATTAGCCTATTAAATATAATTTTAATGAGGCCTTGACACTAATAGAATTGTAAAGTTGAAAAACATAAACTTGAACACACATCTTGTGTTCCCAGCAGCTGTGGCAAAGGAGTTAAGTGGCATGCACACTGAGGTCATGTGGCTAACTGACACTAGAACCCAAGTCCACTAGACGGAAGACCCACTCAAGGTTTTCCTGCCATGCTGTGTTGACACCCCAGAAGCAAAGTTTACAGATGAACACAGAAGGTGCATCCCTCAGCCCTTAGTTTCCTCAACTTTTATCTGTGAGTTTTGCTTCAGTCATTATTCTTCTTGTTTGGGAATGAGAAGGGCTAAGAATGTTTTGCTTCTGTCTTCCTTTCTTGGGTTCCATCTTTCTTTCATCTTGGCCCTTTACTGAAGTCGCCCCACTGAACTGGAAGACAGACCCCAGGTTCTTGTCTGGTATCATCATGGAGGGAAAAAAAACCAAAACATTTCCTTGGACTTGTGAAATAGGTTTCCTTCCTGACTGGCATAAGCATTGATTTTTGTAAAAGAAGCTATATCAAGAAGTCAGCTGTGCCAATTCCTTAAGGATTTGGGCACAGTAGTGGGGAGCAGGATATAACTTTGCCTTTTTATTTACAATATATCCTCTCAGCACTGAATCCCACCCAAGTATCTCCTTTCTTCTATAATCTCATTTCAATCTTCCCCAAATGTCTTCATCTTACTTGATGAAGTACTTACAGAATAAATTCTTTAATCACTGTTAATCACTCCTCCTTGACAGTCTCAGTCTATTTAATTACTCAACCAACTCTGTCTCCTGGGTCCCCCCAGTCCTTTGACTAGTCCTTCATCTTCTTTTGCAAACTTCTCTTCCTCTGACAATCCCTTAAATAGGGGACACTCCTCTTTTCTTTAGGCACAAGTTTTACTGGCCAGTGTTCTAGGAAACCAGCGCCTCAGGGATCCCTCACAGAACCAAATGACCAACCCAGATCTCTCACATGCTAGACAGCACTAGACAGTGCTGTCCTATACAAAGCCATGGTAACATGTGTCTGTTCCGATTTAAAACTTAAGTTAACAAAATTTTAAAATAATTAAAACTCAGTTTAAGTTCTCATTGCCACATATGTCTACTAGTTACCATATGAGACATCACAAACTGAACATTTTCATCAATGAAGGAAGTTCTATTTGACAGTGCTGCTCTAGACCCTTCGACAGATGGTATCAAAATAACTCCCCAATACCTTGAAAATGTCTACAACTGCTCTTATGTGAGTGTCTAAATTAGCCCATAAAAGTTTTGTCTCCTGTCTCTACCCCTCTTGCTACTGCCCTGGCTTCCAAAAACTTTGCAACAGTACCCTAACTGATCCTCCTGACAATGTCCCTGTTCCCCCAATTCATTTTTCACACTGCAGCCAAAAATCTCTTTCCAAATTGTCAGTTTGGTTGGTTAATTTCCTGCTAGGAACCCTCCAGTGGTTTTCCAGTGGTTAAACAAGGTGACCACAGAATTTATCATCTGAACAGAAGCAATTTTGATAATTTGGTGATATTAATAATTATAGTGCTATAATAGGACTAAATTGGGACTCTCACATGCAAACCAGTATATGCAGTCATCTTGTATGGAATCTGAATTCCTGAGTATACTTTATAAGCTCTCAGACAATCCAGCCCTGACTATGTCTTCATGCTGTAAATTTAGTTGCCAATCATCAGTGTGATGTGTTTCACTCCTATGTGAATTTGCTTGTTCCAATCCCTGCGCTGGGCACACCTGCATTCTCCTTGTCATACCTGCTAAAAATATAGAATTCTAAAAAACCTATATAAGCACTACTTGCAATTTTATTTAACAAATATGGAGAGACAGATGACTAATATATAATTCTCAGAGAAATTTGCAAAGTGTAGAAAAGTTCTAAAGAGAACAAAATTGTTTATATCCCTACCATTCAGAGAAAACCAGTGAATATTTCATTGTGCATTACTCTCTATTCATATGTACATGTACAGTTTTCTTTCCAAAATGTATTTTTCCTATTTTGCAACAAGTTTTTATTATGTAACATATAATTTGCATTTTCTTTGTGACAAAAAATGGTCCATAATATAAGTTTTAATGGCTAGATATTAATTCATTGTATGAAGATACAATAGTTAATTAACTATTCTTGTGTTAAATGTGTAGATTGCTTGAAATTAATAAAATAAAATATAAAATATTGTAAAATATTTTATAAATTTTATTATAAATATTATAAAACTTATAAAACAGTTAAATATGTTTTCTTATCTCAAAAGCCATTCATATTCACTGTAGGCTTTTGGAAGAGAAAAGCACGAAAGATTTGAAAGAGATTTACCATATCCTGATTTTTATGATGTTTGAAAGATAATTCTGTACAAAATCATATTTCTGAAGTGTTACTAAGTTCATAAAAAATTGCACTTCTAGAAACATAGACTTGCAAAATTTCAAGAAAGCAAGTATTGTACAAAGGTAGATTTTTTTTCACAACCATGAATATTTTTCCTATTAATGTTTAAAACTGACATTAAGCTAAATTCCTCTAAATGAATACCTGTTAAATATGTTTGTAAAGAAATACCAAGATATTTAGCAGCATTCCAGAAATGCTACTTATGAACATTAAGGTGGAATGTAACCTTTCTGAAAATTTCCACTGCATTTTATCCACCAATGAAATAGAGATTCATTTTTCAAATGTTATGAAAAATTCTGACCTGGAAATTTTTGAAACTATAAATTATTTATACCAAAGGTGTAAGACTTAAGGAAGTGTAATTGGACCTGAATTTGTGGTTCTAGGAAACATAAACATGATTAATAGATCACAGGTATAGTCACTATTTGTCTTTTCAGCAAGTGAAAGGTAGACTTGTGAATAAATGAATACCAGAATATGTGCCAAAACACCTCCATAATTTTATTACTTGCTGCTGTTCTGCTAATTTTAAAATGACTTCATTCAATCTCAATTGAACTTTTAATATGCCACATCTTGGCAGGAGAAGGTCACAAATTTATTCCAGTGGTCTCCACATACTTACCTATGGCGGTAACATTTTAACTCCCTCCTTTCAAAAAAAGAGAGAGAGAGAGAGAGAGAGAGATCAAAATATTTAGGAGAAAGAATTCCACGGCTACGACACACGGTATCTGAATTGTATTAATATGCAACTGAATTTTAGAGAAGGTGGTTCAGGGCTATAAAAATACCAATAATCCTACTTGGTCCAATCCGAAACACACATGTAGAAATGTGTAATCATGGTTGAGGAAACACAGCTTCCAGAGGTTGGGGAGAATTTCAGCCAACTCACCCTGGTTTGGAATAGCATCCACAAGCTGTTGCAGAGAAACGAAGGGGCGGAGGAGCTAAACTGGGTCCTGAGGAAGCACACACGTGAAGCCTTTATGGGTGGCATTTGGGTGTACCTGGGAAACATCAGGTGTAAGAGTCTAGCCCATAGGCTGTGCACAGCAAAGACACCTGGGCTCTTTGGGAAAGAAAGCTAGTTGGGGTGAATGACTCTAGAATAAAGCTGAGCACCCTTGGTGCGCTGATTATTTCAGGAGATGTCGCCTTAGGACCTTTAAAAGTGCATTGAGTGTGGCCCACATGAACACAGGCATGATCAGCACTGATCCTGAGGTCTAAGAGATGAGCCCACATCGGTTCTGATAAGTGACTCTGCCTCAACGTTGGATTTCACTGGGGTCAATTCAAATGGCCAGGGTTTTGGTAGGAGAAGATCTGAACTACAGTCTGCTATGGTAAACATGCTGAGGTTTTCTATGGCTCCCACAGAGGGAGGAGCAGTGATCACTGAGAGCAGATATGAAGACAGCAGGGCGATGGAGATCAGTCACAGCTGTCCTGCACCAGTGAACAGGGATGTTGCACAACACACTTTCCAGCCTGAAGGTAGGGCATACTTTTTTAACTTCACTGATATGTGCATTTTTGTGCACCCACATGCAGATTTTGCCCTTACCATCATAAATGTTATAGATAAAATAAATATTCCTAGTCTCAAACCACATTGTCCTTTGGCTTTCTATATGATTTTCTAGAAGAGATCCTGTGAAGGCTCACGAGCTAGGTTGGTGACCACTACAGGCAAGTAAAAGAAGGCATCATATTTCATACAATACTTACTGCACGTTTTAAAACATCTTCATATATATATTTATTCCATGATCACAATAACCTCGTGAGGAGGACAGGAGTTATTATCATTATTGCAGCAATTAGTAAACTAATCTGGGTTTCAAGATGTTTCTCGTGTTGTTCAAGAACCCATGACTATGGGCATGGTTGGATGGACTATAATCCAGGAACGGACTCAAGAGGCTGAAGCAGGAGGATTCCAAGTTCAAGGCCAGCCTTAGCAACTTAGTGAGACCCTAAGCAAGTTGGTGAGACCCTGTCTCAAAATACAAAAATAAAAATAAAAAGGGCTGGGGATGTGACCCAGTGGTTAAGCACATCTTAGGTTCAATGCCCAGTATCAAAAAAGAAAAAAAGACTTGTGCTCAGGTTTTCTAACCTGGAGTTCTGTGTTCTTTCCTCTAGAGTAAAAACTGGATTACTCACATTTTTTCTTTCAGTAGAAATATCAATAGATAGATACACAGATGGATAGACAGATGTCTCCAGATATATTTCTTATGTAAGTTTCTATATAGAGGAATCTAGACAAGATTTATATAGAAATCTAGATATATATATCTAAGATATCTATATGTATATAATTGTATATCTAATTATATAATCTAAGATATATATGTATATGTATGTATTTGTTTTGTAAGTATTTACACACACACATATTTCCAGAAAGGCGAGACCTATCTGCCTAACCTCCCTAACTCCACCCCAGTCCTGACCCTAGGAGGAAACAGGAATACAACATTTCCTTTGAAATCAGGGAGGGGCTGAATGAGGACCCCTCTGCCCTGCCTTTGTGGGAAGCAACGCAGAAGGAAGTAATTCTCTCTCCAGGAAACACACCAGCATGAGTCATCCATTGTCATGCAGTGGCAATGGTCTCTGCCATCTAGAGTCCTTGCACTTGGAGGAAGCCCCCAGAGCAACTTGCAACCTACCAGTCAGGAACTTGGGCTATTCAATGTTTTATTTAAATGACCTTTCACTTCAGGAAAGTCTGAATGTGAGACTTCCCTCCAGGCCTGCAGACCTCAGGCTGTAAGTTAAACAGGGTAAAAGAGGAACAAAAACCTCAGTGAGAGCTGAGTGAACGATGGGAAAGCTGATAATACCGCAGCTGATGATTTCCAAGGCGGTTAACATATAAACCATGAAAGCATCAAGTGAAATGAAGGCAAGATTGATTATTTGATTTTCCAAATCCTTTAGCAATAATTTTTATAAGCTGCAAAATCTTACAAAATATTGAATTGTGTTTATCAATGGAACATCAACTGGGACTTCCATTTTGTTTTACTTGGCTCTTCAATAAGGCCCTTTTGCACAATTATGTCAACACAGAGTTAACCTTTGTCAAGAAGGGCAAGCACTTGAATCCTCCTCAGTCATTTCATTTGAGAAGAGGATCTGAGAGTCAAGAACAATAGGCAACTATTCTTGGCTCCATTTCTACTTTTATTTTGATTGCTTCTCCTTGACACTCCTTTAGGTGCTTCTGGACAAGTCTAGTTAAACCAGGCCCAGTTTAAAAGACACTGCAAATTGCATAGTGATGTTCCCTACTCACCTGAAAAATTTTTTACTCTCCATAAGAATGGAAATTAAGTACTATTATCTTTCACTATGAGATTCATTTAGATTCATTTATAATAGGACCAGGAGCATCAAAGCCAGGTTGGGGTTAATAATGAATGAGAAGAAATTATGAATACTGGGTTCAAGATGTGACCGAATTTAACATGAATAAGGCACAGAGGTTGACAGAGAGATGAGATCAAGATTAGATTAAATACCACAAATGTCATAAGTTGGTAGCAAGGACAATAAATAGTAAAGTCTGTTGAATCACATTTTCAATGAAAAAAAGAAAGAGCATATTTTGGGGAGGGACCATAAATTTTAATTGTTCATTAGATACATAAATATTACTCTCAACCAGTTCATATTTCCCAAAGTAAATAAACACTCAGAGATAATGTTTAAATTTCTGTTGACTAATAACCATGTTAGAAATATTAATCATAAAAAGTCAATTCCTGGAAATAGCATAACTGGTGCCTCTCATGCTATCAATATTTTACACATCTTCTTTGCAAAGATGGAAACATTCTTAATTATTTTTCACTCTCAGTTTAATTAGTTCCTTTATGTAATCATAAATCCTAACTCTCTGGGAAGGGCATTTAAGGAGTCTAACTATGGGGGCACTCATCATAAGGAAGGAGTCTTCATTAAACTAGTCTACCTGGGGAGGAATGACCTTACCGCATTGTTTCCAGAAAATGTGGTATATCAGTCAGTGTAGTGTTACTATGACCAAATATCTGAAATAATTAACTTACAAAAGAAAATATTTTCTTAGCTCAAGGCTTAAGAAATTCTGGTCCATGATCAACCCCATAGTTTCGGGGTTCTGGTGGGATGTCAGATGGCAATCGCAAGGAATGCATGAGACAGCATTAGTGCTTACATCTGAATCAGGGAGCAAAGAGAAGAAAAGGAGGCCAGGATCCTACAATGCCCTGAGGGGTAGACTCCCAATGACCTAAGGATCTCTCATCAGGCCCCACCTCCTAAAGACTGCACCACCTCCCAGCAGCACCACCCTGGGGGTCAAGCCCTTATCACATGGGCCTTTGGGGGACATGATTATGTAAACTATAGCAAGTTGAAAGAATGTCTCCATAAGAAATATCTCTGCAACCCTGAGAGATCAAATAGGAGAATGAAAATGTCTGCTTTCTCTTCTTATTTTTCTTTTCTTTAAAAAAGCATCCAAGGACTTAGTATGTATCAAGAACACACATTTATTTTTCTCCTTCCTACAATAGTTAACTACCAAACTCGTCCACAAAATAAGTAAAACTCCATGAGGGCAGAGGTCCTTTTTGGTTTTGTTCATCAGTGTAGATTCAGCTTTTACAACAATACCTGGAACATAATGAAATCTCAGCAAATATTTATGGAATTAATGAGTGAATTTTGCCATGTATTTAAATTTACCTCCTCTGAATGACATCTCTGCATTCCTTCAGAATATTTGTGATGAAAGAAGATTCCTAGGCCAGGTGCAAACCAGGCTGAGTTCTAATCTAGGCCAACCACAGTGAACTGAGCCTCAGATCCCTCTTATATAAAATGAGACTTACAACACTCACTTTGCCTGACTGAAGTACACCGAAGATAGTGTGTGCACATGTGTAGACATATATTCACAAAGTCCAGTGGAATATTTGATATATATTGTATGTCCAATAGATTAAGATTATTTTTTACCTTTTATTATCTATATCATTCTACCAAAGTAAGTCTAATAGAAGACGTTAAGCCAAAGGTTAAGGTAAGCTCTCATAAGTGGAAAAAAATAGCCTATGAACAATAAATTACTTGTTGAAAGATCAAACAGTAGTGCTCTCCAGGACAGTGAGGTCTGCACCAACTCCTGCTGAAAGATTGGAGGGAAGGTTTTACTGGGTCAATCCTCTGTCTTCATGCACATCAATTATGGCACAATTCAACACAGCTTTCTTAGGCCCCACAAAGCTAACAGAATCTCTTGTTAATATTAATCTTAGCTTGTTATTCTTTTTTTAGCTCCTCTATTTTCAAAACAAGATAAAGAAACTTGGAAACCACATGGTAAATCTATTCTCCAAATGATTGTAGCATATATTAATTTAGATTGTCATGCACATTGGTTGAACTGGATCATTTCAATGTTCTTTATGTATCACTTCAACATTTAGACTTTAAGAG
>JAJEJO010004800.1:672462-714684 GCA_020662805.1 Glaucomys volans
CCAGCACCACAAAAAAAAAAAAAAAAAAAAAAAAAAAAAAAAAGACAGTCTGTGCCTGAGACGAGGTGTGATACTGTTGGGTGGCCTCCTGCCACTTTGCAGAGGCCTTGTATCTCAGATCACACTGTTCTTTATTAGCAAATTCAAATTATTCTGGGTGGATTGAAAACATCTGGAAAAAGCCTTCTTCACTCCCAGCACTATGGTGTCTTCCTGCGCCTGCTTCCACCACACCTCTTCACTACCTTCTCCAACATCATTTCATGCCTCGTTCCTGCCTCTCTGATCACTTACATCCTGAGCCGATGGTGTGGCTGGAGGTCTGAATCAACAGCATAGTCACCTGCCATCAACTGCAGCACCCAGCAGTGAGACATCCAGAGTGATGAAAACAAAGGGACTGGGGACAGCACAGTTCTGAGTCATGTCACACAGAGGAAATGGCCTTGGCCTGACAATTAGAAGTTGCTTCATCTGCATTAGGTGGTGATGGAAACAGTGGTCCCTGCAATTCCAACTCTGCAAAAGTGCCCTAAACGATAAGTGCTCTAGATCCATCAGTTGCTTTTAGCAGTATCACAGAAGCATCTCTTTTCTTACTTGTGATAATAAAGTTGCCAGGGAGTTGATAACTACTCAAGAGTTGAGCTACATTAGTGGGCTTAAATACTTAGAAGTAAAAGGTCAAAATATTTTCAATTATCAGAAAGACCCCAATAGATGAATAATGCACTGAACTAAGAGTTGCATAGTAGTTTTTTTGTTTTGTTTTGTTTTCAGGCTCTGCATGTTGCCCTATAAACAGGAAGAGTTAGCAAATTAGCAGTTAATTTATGTGTCATGTACTACGCTACATATACAATTCATGCACATTATCTTTCATCTTAAAATATTGCAGCAAGGTAGCAATAATTATCCTTGTTTTGCTGGGAAGGACATGGACACTCTGGATGGCTTAGTAGCAGGCCAAAAGTTTCAGACGTGCTTAACAGTAGCCCATGTTTTGGACCTAGTTCTTTTCCCAAAGTCCTTCCTATCCCTAATCTATCATGATACTGCTTCTCCTGTCATTGTCTCATTTGTGAACTGAATAGTCACCCAATAGTTTATCTCAGGTCCCCTTCAGCCCTAAAATGTGCTAATTGACTGTAGGCTGTGCATACTTAGGTCAGTTAATGAACAGTTCAGATGATTGATTAAAGTGGCTTGAAATAAACCAAACTATGTGCCTGTGAATAGATCATAAGAAAACTAAATGTCAGTGCTTTCAGCCCTCAGGACAGTAGGGAGGAGAGGAGGGAAGCTGGAGCTCCAGGTTCTATCACTGTGAGTTCCATTCTACTTAGGCCAACTGGCTATGCAAGTAAGACATTTTCCAGGGTGTCATGACCTAAAGTGTTTGGGAAACTTGGTAATAAATGAAGTACATGGTTAAATACACAAGAGGGAGAAAATGTGCTTTGTAGCTTCTAACTATGAAATCTATACCATTTAGCTGTGTTCTAAATCTAGAAATGACTTGGTTTCCCCAAAAGAAAAAAATAGCATTACTTATACACCCTGCAGCTTGTACAATTGGAACAGCAAACAAATTCTAGAAGCAGACAGACTGATTGAGCCAAGAAAACTAAACACCAATTTGGAACATTCTTGGTATCTGTATCTATGTGAAAGTTTATTTCAGTTCATAGTCTTGCTACATGCGAAGGCTTTACTAGGTAAACCAAGACATAGGTGCCAGGTCGACCTTCTATCGCTGACCAAAATGAGTTTTAGATTCTGAATTTCAGTATAAATTTTACCTAAAAGACACTAAGCTTGGGGCTGGGTTATGGCTCAGTGGTATAGCGCTTGCCTAGCACATGTGAGGCACTGGGTTTGATCCTCAGCACCACATAAAAATAGATAGATAGATAGATGATAGATAGATAGATAGATAATAAATAAATAAAAGTATTGTGTCCATCTGCAACTAAAAAAATTCTTAAAAAAATTTAAAAAGACACTAAACTTTTCTTTCAATTGATTCAGGTACATTACAGTGTAGAAACATGCAAAGTAGTTATCACATTGACATAATTGATACTTAAAAGATGATCAAACCTGCACATCTTTGAAATATTAAGTTGCCTAGACAAATTATAAAGCTGGCACTCCCTTTGGTTTGGAGGTCAATTACTATACTTCATAGCTACAAACTGCCCTTGAAAGAGGACTATGGAAATACAGACTACTAATGGTCCCTACAACACCCTTCTTTCCAGGTAGTCTTCCAGGAATGAGCAAAATGCTAAGGGGCAATGATACACCAACACAGTACCCTTTGGGCAAAACCTTGCCAGTGAAATTAAATGAACCTGCAACCCCTTAAAGGGACATGTGCCCTAAAAACCTGTTCCTCCAAGAAGCCAGACACTGCAAATTGTCTGCACCCCTTTGCTTATGTCTAGGATGGGTAGATAGTCTCACACTGCTTGCATAAGAAACGAGTCTCCACTGCTTTCCTCTTCAGCCTTTTGCCAACCAATCATTGCCTGACAGTAAGACTTCACATAAAAATTCAGATCCACATTTGTTCACAAAGAAAGGTAGAGTTTTCTCCTACAGAGAATAATGAAATTATTTGTTTCAACTATGATTCATAGAATATTTTCTTCCTTAAATGCACATCATTATTTTTGCTGTACCAATATGATTAAAGAGTTTACAGTTGGATGCTATTATCTCTGTTGGATTTAGAAAAGGAAACCAGTAATTCACAGATAAACAAGATTTCCTTTCTTCTTAAGTCATGTTATCATCTAATTTTGCAAGTTATCTTAAAACGTAAGAAAGTTGGAGACCAAAGTTTACTCTCCCTTAAAGCATGTGTGAATTACAGAATGGAAATAAGTTGTGTACAAATATAAAAGATATCTCTAATTCAGTTAATTTTTAAGGATCAATATTGACTTTTCTCCAGTGCTCAGGATCCAGCCCAGGGCCTTGAGCACTCTAAGTAAGCTCTAGCACTGAATCGCACACCCTGCATCCCCTGATTTTTTAAATGTAAAATACAATTAACTTTAAACTAAGACCACCAAATTTACAAAAAACTTAACTGTGATTTTCCAGGACAGTTCAGAAAAGCTATTTCCACAAACAGTCCCAAAACTAGAATTCTTGATAAGGACTCTTACAAAGATAATACCAATTCAAATGACAAATAGAGTTCAATACAATAAGCCTTAGCAGGATGATGCTGGCCTCAAAGAATGAGTTTTGAAGGATTCCCTCCTCTCCAATTTTTTGAAGGGTTTGAAAAGAATTGGTTTGGTTCTGTAAATGTTTGACAGATTTCTGCACTGACGCCATCAGATATTAGGCTTTTCTTTGATGGAAGAATTTTTATTACTGGTTAATCTCACTGTTCATTATTGGTCTATTCATGTTTTCTATTTCTTTTTATTAATACATATTAATTGCATGTATTAATATAATCAGTGTGAAATTTCCATACATGTAAACTGTATCCATTGGTAAAATCCAACCCTTAGGGTTCTGCATACCCTACGTTTTTGCACACCCTTCCTTATCCCTGGTAATCAACATTTTACTTACAGGTCAATTTTATTTAGCTTTGACATGAGAAATAGCATGGGTCTGGATTATTTCACTCAATCCGATATCCACCAAGTCTTCTTTTTTTTTTTTTTCCAGGTCTTCTTTATGATTCTATAATTCTCCATTGTGTATACATACCACATTTTCATTATCCATTCATCTGTCAATGGGGATGTAGGCTGATTCCATATCTCAGCTATTATGTGTAGTACTGAAATGTGCATGGGCATATAGGTTTTTATTGAGTGTGTTGATATCATTTCCTTCGGATATATATCCAGAGGTGGGATTGCTGGGTCATACGGCAGATCTACTTTTAGTTTTTTGAGGACTCTCCATCCTGTTTCCCGTGTTGACTATACTACTTTACATTCCTTCCACGGTATACAATATCATCACCAACATTTGTTATTTGTTGTCTTTTTTAAAATAGTAACCATTCTAACTAGGGTGAGGTGGTATCTCATTATAATTTTCATGTATGTTTTCCTGGAGGCTAATGACATTTTTTACCTATGTTTATTAGCCATGTCTGTTTATTCTTTTGAAAAGTGTCTATTCAGATCATTTCCCCATTTTTAATTGGATGAATTATTTTTTAAAGTTTTTTGAGTTCTTTAGATATTCTGGATATTAACCTTCTGTCAGATGAATAGTTGGCAAATATTTTCTCCCATTCTGTGGGTACTCTCCTCACTCTGTTGATTGATTCCTTTTGTGTACGGCTTTTTTATTGGATGTAAACCCATTTGTCAATTTTTGCTTTTGTTTCCTGTGCCTTTAGGGTCCTATCCAGAAAAATGATTGCCTGCACCAATGTCTTGAAATGTTTCCCGCTTCCTTCTGGTGACCCTGTGGTTTCAGGTCTTACATATATTGCATTTGATCCACTATGAACTGATTTTGTACAGTCAGTCTTCTGTGTGTAGATATCCAGTCTTCTCCAGCACCATTTGTTCAACAAAGTTGTTTTTGGCAACTTTGCTGAGAAACAGTTGACTGTGATGCATGGGTTTACTTCTGGGCCCTCATTCTCATCCATGATCTATATGTTTTTATGTCAGTATCATGCATTTTTAGTTACTATGGCTCTGTAGTATGTCTTGAAATCAGGCATTGGATGCCTCCAACTTTTTCTTTCTGCCTAAGATTGCATTGGCTATTCAGGGTCTTTGTATTTCTATATGAATTTTAGGATTTTTTTCTAGTTCTGTGAAGATGGTCATTGGTTTTCTGATGGGGATGTATGGACATTTTTCCAATATTCTTCCAATCCCATGAACACCAGGGATCTTCCATTACTTCATGTCTTCTTAAATTTCCTTCACCAGTGTTTCTTAACTTTCAATGTAGAGATCTTCAGTTTCCTTAGTTACATTTATTCCTAGGGTTCCTGTATGTGTGGTGTGTGTGTGTGTGTGTGTGTGTGTGTGTTTGTGTGTATTCATTCTTTTTCTTTCTTTTTTTTCCATAGCTTTTTTTTTTTTGCTTTTATGGTCTCTTTCGCAACACATTTGTTGTTCACATATAAAAAATCTATTAAATTTTATATGTTGATTCAGTATCTGTACTTTATTAAATTCATTTATCAGTTCTAATAGGCCTTTGATGGAGTCATTGGGTTTTGTATGTATAGAATCATATAACATGCAAATGGGGATAATTTGACTTTCTCAGTTCCTATTTTTATTCTTTTTTCTGTCTCTTGCCCTACTTACTCTGCTAAAACCTCTAGTACTATACGGAATAACAGTGCTGAGGGTGAACACCTGCATTTTCTCCATGATCTTAGAGGAAGTGTCTTCAACTTTTCCCTGTTCACAATGAGGGCTGTGGGTTTGTTATATTTAGAATTATTTTTATTTTTATTTTTTTAGTTGTAGACAGACACAATACCATTTATTTATTTATTTATTTATTTATTTATTTATTTATTTATTTTTATGTGGTGCTGAGTATCAAACTCAGGCCCTCATGCATGCTAAGTGAGACTCTGCCACTGAGCCACAACCCAACCCTACACATAGTCTTTTAAATGATTGGGTATGATCCTTCTGTCCTTAATTTGTTCTGAACTTTTATACTGAAGAGAGTTGAACATTATTAAATATTTTTCTATATGTTTTTTCTACACCTTTTTGACATAATCATATAATTTTTTCATCCTTCTATCAATGTGATGTATTTTGTTTATTAATTTGCACATGTTGAACCATCCTTGTATTGATGTGCTGGAAACAATGATGCTATGTGATCTTTTTGATACACTTTGAATTGATTTGCTAATATTTTGTTGAGAATTCTTGCATTTGTGTTGATTAGGGATATTGGTTTATAGTTTCCTTTTCTGTTGTGTCCTCATGAAGTTTTAGTTACACAGCAATATCTGCCTCTAAGATGAGTTTAGAAGGGTTCCCTCTTTCTGAGTTCTATGCAATAGTTTGAGATAATTGGCATTAGTTTTTTAAAAGTTTGGTAAAATTCAGTAGTGAAGTCATCTGGTCCTGAGCTTTTCTTTGGTAGGAGACTTATGATTCGATTTCATTGCTTGCTATTGATCTATTCAAGTTTTTTATGTCTTCTTGGTTCAATTTTAGCAGGTCATATGTGGCCAGAAATTGTTCCATTTCTTTTAGATTTTCCAATTTGTTAAAGTATAATTTTTCAAAATAACCTGGAATTATTTTGGAAATCTTTGCATTTCTGTGGTATCAATATAATGTCTCCCTTTTCATCTCTAATTTCATTTATTTGGCTTGTCCCTCTTTTTTCCTTGATTAGTTTAGCTAATGGTTTGTTAATTTTATTTACCTTTTCAAAGACCCAACTCTTTGTTTCATTGACCTTTTGTATATTCATTTGTTCGTTTGTGGTAGTAGAGATTGAACCTAGGGCTGCTTTATCACTGAGCTACATCCCTGGCCATTTTTGTTTTTTATTTTAAGACAGGCTCTCGCTAAGTTGCTGAGGCTGGCCTGGAATCTGCAATCTTCTTGCCTCAACCTCCTAAATCACTGGGATTACAGGCATACTCCACTGTCCCTGACCTAGTCTCTACTTCTTTTATTTATTCTCTGATTTTTATTATTTATTTCCTTCAACTATTTGTGGGTTTGGTTTGTTTTTGCTTCCCTCAGTCCTTGAGATGCAATGTTAGATGGTTTAAAATCTCTCTATATATAAATAAACAAATATTTAAAAATATATTCTATATTTTTTGTGAAGACATACGTTGCTATAAAATTCCTTCTTAATACTGCTTTTGAGTTTTTGGTATCATCTATTTCTATTTTCATTTGTTTTAAAACTTTTTAATTTTCTTCTGACCTCCTTAAGGGCCCACTATTCCTTCAAAAGTCTGTTGTTCATTCTCCATATATTTTTATACTTTCCAAAGTTTCTTTTCTTAATTGTAGATAATTGTTACATCCCTCAGCATTTTATTTTCAGATCACAGTCTGTACCACAAAATCTTTCAATTATTACAATACACATTTATAGCCTAACAAACAGTGGGCCCTCAATTGATATTGATTGGACAAATGTATAACATAAGCATATTCTAATAATTTAAGATTGTGTTCCATAGATATTTTTATGAAATTATGTTATTTTCAATCTGGTAGTCTACTCATTTCCCAATTCTACCGTTCCATTGGATTATTTGAAGGACCATGTATGCTAAGGTTGTCACTGTTAGCTTCTAGGTGCTCAGAAATTTTGATACTAACCTAATTTTTAAAATAATAACATATTTTTTCTTGTCAAATTCTAGTTTTATTCTTTTGTGATAAAGAAAAAGAGGATAAGATCTTGATTTGTTGAGTTTGTTAAACCTTGGATTGTGGCCTAATATAGCCTGAATCCTAGAGAATGTCCCACACACTGATGAACAGAATGCATATCCTGCAACTTTTGGATGGAATATTTTGTAAAGGTTTGTTAAATCCACTTGATCTATAGTATTGTTTATGTCTGAGGTTTATTTGTTTATTATTTGTTGGATGAACTGTATTTGAAATCCCCCACCATTATTGTTTTGGAGCCTATTTCTCCCTGTTGGTCTAATAGTGTTTGTTTTATAAAATTGTGTGTTCCCACATTAGACACAAATAGATATATAATCATTATATCTTCTTGTTGAATTGATCCCTTGGTAAATATATAGTGGTCATCCTTGTCTCTTCTTAAAGTTTTTGGATTTTGCTTTGTTAGATATAAGAATAGCTACTCCTGGTTGCATTAGGTTTCCATTTGCTTGTAATATAATTTTTCAGCCTCTCCCTTTCAATCTGTGTGTGTGTGTGCACGTGCACGTGAGTTTCTTGTAGTCAGCATATTGTTGGGTCTTCTCTTTTTCTTTTTTCATCCAGCCAACCAGTCTGTATCTTTTATTTGGAGAATGTAGTCTGTTTACATTCAAGGTTATTGTTGATAGGTGAAAGCATTTTGCTGAATTTTTTCTAATTGTTTCAAATATTCTTTATTCTTTTCTTTCTCTCTTGTTCATGTTCATGATTTAATGGTCTACTATATTGATAATGTTTCATTCTTTTCTATTTCTCTTTTGTGTGCCCACTCTTTTAGTGGCATTTATACTTCTACATGTTTTCATGATGGTACTTATTTGCTTTTACTTCTGGATGTAGGATTCCTTTGAACATCTTTTTAAAGGCTAGTCTGGTGATTACAAATCCCCTCAGTTTTTGCTTAGCTTAAAAATACTTTATTTATACTTCATTTCTGAAGGATAGCCTTGCTGATATAGAATTCTCTTTTAAAATTTTTATTAGTTTATTGTATTTATATATACTTTAGGGGTTCATTTTCACATAATTATACAAGCATGAAATATAATTTGTTTCAATTTGATCCCCAGAACTTCCCTTCCTTTCTTCTCTCTCCCCCTGTTCCCTTTCCTCTATTCTATTGATCTTTCTTCTATTTATATATTTTTTTAAATAAGTGCATTATAGAGAGGTGAAATTCACTGAAGTATATCATATAATACATAGGATAGCTTGGCCAGGTTTATTCCACACTTTCTCTGTTTTTCTGTCCCCCTACGTTCCCCCTCAATCCCCTTCCTCTACTTCACTGATCTCTTTTATTTTCGTGGGATTTCCTCTCCCCATTTATATGCTTTTGGGGCTGTTATTTTGTTTCAGGACTTGGAATATATCATTTCCATCCCTCTCGGCCTATAGGTTTTCTGCTGAGAAATCTGCTATTAGTCAAGAGGTACTGCTCCTAAATGTAACTTGGCACTTTAATCTTGCATATTTTAAAATTCTTGATTTGACTTTTGCCTTTAACAGTTTGACTATAATATGTTGTGATAAAGATCTTTTCTAGTCATGTCTACTTGGAGTTCCACATGACTCCCGTACATAGACATATACATAAATTCCCAAGATTAGGGAAACATGGGGTGTACATATGTGTACATTGATGCACATACAATGGGAGGAGTGGCCCCTGTTGGTTGATGGGGTTTCCTTGGGTACTCCGGATGTTAGCTCTGTTACACAGAAGAGTCTCTGGCACAGGATGCACCTGGTGGTTTAGGGCTTTATACACTTTTTCTCTAACCAAACAGTGGTACTGGCCCAGATGCTTCACAGGAGAGTGGTTGTGGTACTCACCTAACAGCCACGGCTAGTCAGACAAGCTGTTTGGTTGAGAGTGGAAGCCAGGCAGGTGTGATTTATCTTTCTGCTCTACTGAGGGTGTGCCCACTGGGAGCAGGACCTTGGCTCCCCCCAACGTGTGCCAGTGAGTGGGTCAACACCAGGACTTTCTTTCTGCAAACTCCTTCAGTTAAAGTGCTGGCCTGGAAGTGACTGGGAGTGGAACAGGGCCATAGCTGGGCAAAGGTCCTCTCCAGGGCTCTTTTGCCCTATCATCCCAGGGGTGGAGAGACACCTATGCTGAGAGGTTGCTCATGACACTCCCACAGACAGGGCAGCATCAGATCTGCAGTGTTCTTTCCACACCCTGTCACCACCTGGCCCCCGTGCATGGCACAGGGAGGAGGGGTGGTGGGAACTATGTGGACACTTGCCTCCAATCCTGGCACTGATGCCAATCTACACGTGGCTGTCCATGTCCTTGGTCTCAGAGGGCCAGCTCCACAATCTCCTGACTCTTAAAGGTAGTGTCCTCCACTTTGGTCTGCGTCACAACCACCATCCCCCACAGTGCAGAACACCTGGCAGGCTGAGGTAACAGTCACCCTGCTGGGCCAAGTTGTATCCCAAAGCAGCTACTCCTTTTGAAGCCAGTGCAATGGGATGTCTGTGGGGTTCCAGAGATGGGACTATGCAGTAGTTTCTGATCCCTAGAGCGGTCCCAACTCAGACAGCTCAGTTTTCAAGATGGCTCCTCCATACAGCACACTGAGGGTTAGCCGGGAGATGCTGAGATCCTTTTCCAAAGTAGGGCTATTGTGAAGGGCTCAGGGGTTTTTGTTTTGTTTTGTTTTGTTTTGTTTTGTTTTGTTTTGTTTTGTTTCATTTTGTGTACCAGGGATTGAACCCAGAGGCATTTAACCACTGAGCCACATCCTCAGCCCTTTTTTGGAGGGTGGGAGGACAGGGTCTCACTGAGTTGCTTAGGCTGTGCTGAGTTGCTGAGGCTGGCCTGGAACTTGCAATCCTCCTTCCTCAGCCTCCCAGCCACTGGGATTACAGACATGTACACCATGGCCAGCAGATTTGAGGTTCCTTGTTAAGTGGGCTACAAGCCCACAAGGATTGTGAGACTTTCTGATAGCTAGGATTGCTGTACTTCGCTGGGACTCTCTCTTTCACCCTTACTCCTCCAAGGCAGAGACTCACCCTTCTACCACTGTGGAGCCAAGATAGCAGATGTTGGAATATGTTGTTTCTCTTTCTATGCTATTATCTCAAGTGTCTGAATGTTATAAGATTCCTGTCTCTCTCTCTTGATGATTTCCAGTGTTCATAGTCACTCACTTGAACATGCAGTTATGCACCTATCACTTTATTCCAGTGGAGAAGTTAAACACTGGCAGCTCCATTCAACCATCTTAAACTTCTCCTTTTATTTCTCTATGATTCGACTTTGGTAGTTTGGATATGCCCAGTAATTTAATTTTTATTTATATTATTATTATTATTTACAATGCTGGGGATGGAACACAGGGCCTTACACATTTGAGGCAAGTACTCTACCACTGAGCTACATCATAGCTCCCTGTGCCCAGGAATTTAATTCATTTCTTCGAGCTTTTCCAATCTGTTGGCATATAATTGTTCATAATAATTTCTAATGATCCTTTGTATTTCTTTAGTATCAGTGAAAATGTTCACTATTTTCATCTCTGATTTTATATCCTTGAGACTTCTCTTTTTCCTAAAGGCACAATAACAAAAAGAAAACTACAGGTCAATATTTCTGATAAACAAAATCCTGAAAAAATATTGGTGAAACAAATTCAACAGCAGGTTACAGATCAGTCACTATGATCCACTGGGATTCACCCCCAGTTGCAACATTTGTTCAACGTATGTGTATCAATAAATGGTTATGCCACATTAACAAAATCAAGCATAGAAACCACAGTATCATTTCAATAGACAGAAAAATCATTTGATAACATTCAACATCCCTTTATGATAAAAATGCTCAACAAATTACGAATATAAGGATGATACCTTAACACAATAAAGGCTGTATACTACAAACCCACAGCTGATACATACTGAATATGAAAAATTTGAAGGTTTTCCCTCCAAGATCTGGAAGGAGACAAGAATGCTGACTTTCATCACTTTTATTTAACACGGTACCAGAAGTCCTGGACTAATCAGACAAGAGAAATAAATAAAGCTCATCCAATTGGAAAGGAGCAAGTCAAACAGTTCTTGTTTGCAGATGACATGACCTTGTATATAGAAAATCTTAAAGACTCCACTAATAAACCATTGGAACCAATTTAAAAAAAATCAGTGACATTTCAGAATATAAGACCAACACACAAAAATTGCTATTATTTCTATATACTAATAGCTCTCTGAAAAAATATCAAGAGAATAATACCATTTATACTACCTATAAAAACCAAAATACCTAGGAATAAATTTTACCAAAGATATAAAGTAAAATAGTATAAATGCCACAAAACAAATAATAACAGCCACCAAATCTTGATGAAAAAAATTGAAGAGACACATGTTTGCGAATTGGAAAAAAAATAGGTTTGTTAAAATGCCCACATGATCCAAAGCAATCCACAGATTCAATGCAAGACCTATCAAAAATATCAATGCAATTCTTCACAGAATTAGAAAAAAACAATTTTAAATTTGTATTGAACCACAAAATAATGTATAGAGCCAAACAATCCTGGACAGAAGGAACAACTGGGTGGCATTATACCATCAGATCTCAAAATATACTACAAAGCTATGATAAAAAGCATGGTATGAGTATAAAAATAGACACACAAACAAGTGGAACAGAATAGAGAGCCTAGAAATCACCCACACACATTACAGCCAAGAATATACAATGGGGAAAGAGCAGTCTCTTCAACAAAAGGTGCTAGGAAAATTAGATATCCACATGTAAAAGGTAAAACGAGATGCTCATCTCTCACCAGTTACAAATATCAACTCAAAATGGATTAAAGATTTAAGTGTAAGGCCCAAAGATATGGAAATACTAGAAGAAAATATAGGAGAAACACTTCAAGACATTGGTTTAAGCAATGTTTTTTTGGATATGACCCAACATGCACAGGTACAAAAATTGACAAATTTTTGAAGTTTGACTATTTGTCAAACTTCAAAGCTTCAGCATAGGAAAGGAAACAACCCACAGAGCAAAAAGAAAACCTATAGAATGAGAGGGAAAAAACTGCAAACTATGTATCTGACATGGGGTTAATATGAAGAAGATAAAGGAACTGAACTAAATAGCAGAAAACCAAACAATCCAATTTAGAAATGGGCTAAAGATCTGACAAATTCAAATGGCCAGCAAACATATGGCATAATGCTCAATGTCATTAATCATTAGGAAAATGCAAATGAAAACCATAATGAGATACCATCTCACTCAGAAAATTCATATATATGTATATAAATATACATATATATGTATATATATATATGATGGACTATTACCCAGCTTTAAAGAAGAATAAAATTATGGCATTTGCTAGTAAATAGATGGAGTTGGAGAATATCATGTTAAGCAAAATGAGCCAAACCCAAAAAACCAAAGGCTGAATGTTTTCTCTGATATGTGGACGCTAATTCACAATAAGCAGGGGGCACTAGGGAAGAATAGAGTTACTTTATATTAGGTAGAGGGGAATGAAAGGAGGGGAAGGGGTATGGGGGTAGGAAGGATAGTAGAGTGAAACAGACATTTTACCTCATGTACATATATATACTGCATGACCAATGTGATCCTACAATATGTACAATCAGAAAATGAGAAATTACACTTCTTTTATGTATGATTCATCAAAATGCATAAATGCATTTTACTGTCATGTATAACTAATTAGAACAAAATTTAAAAATTAAAAAAAAAAGATAAGAAATAAGAAATACTGGCCAGGATAGAAGAACACTTGAGCACTGTTGGTGGAAATGCCATTACAGAGAATAGTGTAGAGATTCCTCAAAATACTGAAAGTAGAACAACCATCTGATTCAGCAATCCCATTTCTGTGTATACCCCCAAAGGAAATGAAATCAGCCTGTCAAACAGACAACTGCACCCCCATGTTCATTCCAGCAATACTCACAATAGCCAGAATGTGGAATCAACTTAAATGTCCATAAATGACCAATGGATTTTGAAAATGGGGTCTATATACATAATGGAATATTATTCAACCATATAAAAGCATTAAGTCCTGTCATTGGTGATAATGTAGATGGACCTGGAGGATGTTATCATAAATGAAGTAAGCCAAGCTCAAAAAGACAAACACCTCATGATCTCATTCATAAGTGGGATCTAAAAAGTTGATCCCTCAGAAGTTTAGAGCAGAATAACAGGAGATATTAGATAAAATAGGGGAAGGGCAAAAGGGGAAAGGCTAAAAATGAGTACAATCATTTAATAGAAGGAACAAGCTCTGGGGTTCTACAGCACAGCGTGAATATGATTAACAATAATGCGTTATATATCTCAATATAGAAGAGATGAATTTGTAATCCCAGTGCCTTAGGAGGCTGAGGCAGGAGGATCATGAGTTCAAACCTAAGCTCAGCAAAGGTGAGGCCCTAAGCAACTCAGTGAGACCCTGTCTCTAAATAAAATACAAAATAGGACTGGGGATGTGGCTCAGTGGTCAAGTGCCCCTGAGTTCAATCCCCAATACCAAAAAAAAAAAAAAAAAGGAAGAGATTAATTTGAATACACTCACTATTAAACAATGATAAAAGTTTAAGGTGATGGGCATACTAATTACCCTTAGTTGCCACAAACTGGTGGCACACCAATGTAATCATAGTTAATCAGCTACTCAGGAGGCTGAGTCAGGAGGATCACAAGTTTGAGGCCAGCTTTGGTAACTTAGTGAGACCCTGTCTCAAAATAAAACTACAAAGGACTAGAAATATAGCGCAATGGTAGAGTGCCCCTGGGTTCAATCCCCTGTATCAGAAGAAAAAGAAAAATTACACTAAATTGATCACTATCAAATGTACACATGAATGAAAACATCACAATGCACCTCATAAATTTGTACAAATGTTATGTCAATCAAAGAAATAACTCATTCATTTAAAAGCCCTTTATCCACAGGGCATTTGCGGGTTTTGTTTGTTTTGTGATGTGTCTTCTTTTTTGCAGAGAGATGTTCTGGAGCTCTGGTGAACTCTGAAGCTTGTTGGAATCATCCCCTGAATGTGTCATGCTGACTCATGCCTCCCTTCTTTCCAAAGCCTGTCCCCTCTGTCCTGAGGGCTCAGCACTCTCTCCTAATGAGAAGGTCTAATGTGATCACCTCAAGGAAGGTTAAATTCACCCATGACGTTGGCAATGATCCAATCCACCATAAGAAAAGGCTAAATTGGTCCATGACATGAGGTACTAGTTAAGTTGATCCATGACACTGATCCATGGACAGGTCTAGTCTAGCCCTTCTCTAGTTGTTTGATTTAAGGAAGTCTCTGTGGCTGGGCTTTTCCTTCTGAGCAGAAACCAGGTTAGACTTAGCCTGAGTTGTTATTAGTATTAAACATAATGGATTCAACCACCTCCCATGAGTTCACATATTTTGTCCATGATAAATAAATGCTTTCTGACGTTGCTGTTGTTTGTTGTTGTTGTGATTGAGTCACAACAAAACTGAGCCAGCACAGTTGTTCTGGGCTTATGGGGAACACGGGCCAGGCAGTCCTGTGGGTGGCCACCCAAGTCCTTCACTCCCTGCTTGTGGTGGGTGTCAGAGAGCTGAAGCTGCAGATCAATGAAGGGAACTTTTCCACGCACTCAGTCATGCAAGGCACCACGGGCTTTTATCTAATTCTCTCTGACATCTGGTAAAATCCCATGTTTATCTGGAACACAGAACTGATGTTTCCTTTTTTTTAACTACTAATATATGATAAATTATCAATCAATCGATATGTTACCAGGTTGATATATTTAGGAAACCTAGACACTGTTAGTGGTTGCTATTATTTGTTCTGAGTCAAGAAGAAAGTTTTCGGTATCAAAAATTTCTACAAAAATTGAATCAAGTAAAAAATAATTGGAACCATTGACTTGTTCACTATTCACAATATGTGGCACCATAAATATTTGGAAATATCTAAATATTTGGAAATCTAGATATTTTTTGGTATGTCAGCAGAGATATAAATTAAAATCAACTCACATATTTCATTCATATTTAGCTTATTGCTCCTGTGATAGGCAAAATTTAGTTTATGGTCATATTGTGTGCTTTTCTGCGTCTCAGAGCGCAATAAACCAATAATAAATGCTAATCAATGTGCAAAGAGTGTGATTGATGATCTCAAGATACAATAATATACCCCTGAATTCTAGGAATTTATAGTTTACTAATGACATATATATAAAATATATGTATAGATTCCTGTCTTTTGCATTTTTTCTGTTTCTCTCTCTCTTTCTCTCTCCTGCTCTCTCTCTCACGCACAGCATATGAACTTTAACTGGCAATTTTGGAGGCCTATATCTAAAGCAGACTGACTCTCCATCTTCTTGAAGGATTTTAAGCAGAACAATAATGGCAGCATCCAGAAAAATATGAGAGGAAGAAAGTAATTTTTTTTTTTTTTTTTTTTTTTTTTTTTGGTACTGGGGCAACTCAGTGAGACCTTGTCTCTAAAGAAAGTAATTTTTATAGTTAAACATCAGCCCCCTGGGTAACACGTACTCAGCACTTTCATGTTAACAAAGGCCGACCTGCTGCGTTTGCCACTGAGTCTGAGAGAGGTGCTGGCTTCCCTCAGAGCCCCCCACCCGGCCCAGGCCCTCCTCCTTTTTATTTCTGATTGGGCAGCATTGGTTTTCTGCCTGTTTAGTCAATGCTGTTCTGTAGCCCTTTGCGAGTCCCTTTCCAGAAAGCAAATCACTACTGGTAGGGTATAAACACATTGCACAGGGAAGGACAGATTTCACTACATGTCATATTGTAGATTTTCTGAGAATGAAGATCTGTACATGGAAGCATGAAATGCCTCTTCTCAGTCTGCTAGGGCTGCCTGAACAAAATGCCCCAGACGGAAAATTCTCTCTCATAGTTCTGGAAGCTGGAAGTCCAAGGTTAGGGGTGTTTCCTCTGAGGCCTCTCTCCTGACCAACTGCTGCCTTCTGTTTGTGTCCTCAACTGGCCTTTTCTCTGTGCCTGTGACCTCTGGTATCTTTTCCTCTTCTTAAGACACCAGTCATATCGTATCAGGGCCCCACCTGTGTAACTGCCTGTAACCTTGATTACCTCTTTCAAGATCCATCTCCAATTACAGTCACATCAATTTGGGAGAGGAGGAGGAGGAACAAAGTTTAGTCCATAATGCATGGGAAAAAAGATCTTCAAATCGAGAATACGATTAATCCAGCCACTCCCATATAATCCCAGTGACTAGGGAGCATAGAGCACACAAAGCACAAGTTCAAGGCCAGTCTCAGCAATTTAGTGAGACTCTGTCTTAAAATAAACTTTTAAAAGGGGCGGGGAGATGTAACTCAGAGGTCAAATGCCTAATGTTCAATCCCCAACAACAAACAAAAAGAATACTAGTAATCCCAATAAAAGAAACTCCCTAATGTTTATTCATTAATTTTAAAATTTTGATAACATGAATGTATGATTTAATAATGGAAGGTTTCACAAACCTACATAGATGTCACAAACCTTGACAAAGGTACCACAAACATTCACTGGCGAAAAGACGGCCTTTTTAAAAAATGGTGCTGAAAAAACTGGTTATCCATATATAGATGAACGAGATTAAATCCTTATCCTGCACAAAAATCAGCTCATGTGGATCAAAGACCTGGGAATTAAACCAGAAACTACGCAACCCCTGGAAGAAAACAGGGTCAACACTCCAACATATAGACACAGGCAATGACTTTCTCAATAGGACTCCTAAAGTTCTGGAAATAATACTAAGAGTTAGTAAATCGGATAACATCGAATTAAGAAGTTTCTGCAAAGGAAACAATTTAAAATGTGGAGAAAGATACTACATAATGGAGAAAATCTTGGCTATCTACTCTTCTGACAGAGGATTAATAGTATCCAGAATATAATCAAAAAACTTAACACCAAAAAACCCTCCAAATAATAAATGAGTAAATGAACTAAATTGACAGTTCTCAAAAGAAGAAATACAAATGACCAAGAAATACATGAAAAAAATGTTCAACATCATTAGCAATTAGGGAAATGAAAATCAAAACTACACTAAGATCTTATTTTACTCCAGTTAGAATGTCAGTCAGTGCAATAATCATTCAAACAATACAACATCAATCAAACAATAATGAATGCTGGAAAGGATGTAGAGAAAAAGGGACACTTTTACTTTTACACTATTAGTAGGATTATAAATTAGTACAACCACTATGGAAATCAGTATGGCGCCTCCTCAAAAGACTAGCAGTGGAACCACTATATGACCCAGCTACACCACTCCTTGGTGTTTGTCCTAAGGCATTAAAGTCACCTGACACAGTGACACATGCACATTCCTGCTTACAGCAGCACAACTCAACAGCCAAACTGTGGAACCAGCCTGGGTGTCTGTAAATGGATGAATGGATAAAGAAAATGTGGTATGTATACATACTGGAGCTTTATTTAGCCAAAAAAAAAGGATGAAATCATATATTTTGCAGAAAAATGGATGGAACTAGAGAACATTATGTTAAACAAAATAAGTCAAACTCAGAAGATCAAGGGTCATAGGTTGTCACTCATGTGGAAGCTAGAGAGGCAAAAGGAAAAGAAAGGTGGAGGGGATTTCATGAAAACTGAAGCAGTAGAGTAGAAGAAAAGGACCAGGGGAAGGGAGGAGAGAAGGATAAGGAGAAATACTGGGGAATTAAATTGGCCAAATTCCATTGATATATTGTGTGTGTGTACAAATATGTAACAACAAAGCCCACCATTAAGTACAACTGTAATGCACCAATATAATATGTGGGAAAAAAATCAATGTAAGGCCTCAGCACATTAGTTTCTTTTCTAACCCCTAACATCAGTCTTTGTCATAATATTAAAATTAATACACTTCCCTTAATACTTGTGAGGATTCTTTCAAAACCTGTAAAAAAACAAATTAGGCAAAGTATAAAACACAGCTATTGTAATTTTTACTCCACACCTGAGGTGTAAGAATGGCTCCATTTGTTCATTTTCTGAATTCTGTTTAATCTGGCCAATGGGCTATGGGAAAACCAGTTTGGCTTATCACTGGGACTCCCTTACCCCACTTCATCCAGGTCCAGTATGGCTCCTCAAAGTCTCTCACAGCCCACTCTGGTCATGGTAGTTTCTGGCAAGTTGATCCTGATCCAAACTGTAAAATGGCTCCAGGGCTTGAAGGGCAAGCTGGAGCTCTGCTGGGACTGGAGCTCAGCGCGTTGGGTTCCCCTGCCTCAGGGCATGAGAAGGGAGGGTACAGAGATGAATGGGACCCCCAAACCACCCACTTGCCCGCTTTTCTGACTTAGAAGAGCTCTCCACCTTCCTCCAGCCTTCCTACTTTTTGTTGTTGCTATTATTTGGTGCTGGGGATGGAACCCCAGGCCTTGTGTGTGGTGGGCAAGTGGTCTGCTGAGCTACACGTCCAACCCCTACATACTTCTACGCTTCTATTTCCTGTGCATTAACATCTGCAGAAAATCTCCCTTCAGTGGGCTCTGGAATTGCTGCCCTCCCAGTGGTGTAGCTTAGTGGGAGAGCACTTGCCTAGCAGATCCAAAGTCATGGGTTCAATCCCCAGCACCAAAAAATAAAATAAAATAAGATAAAACAAAATAAAATAAAATACTCCCTCTTCTAATATCAGTCTTCCTTGTATTACTTTTACAAAAATAAAAATAATTAAAGGCCTGCACTGAGCTATCTTGTAGGCTGACTTACTCGGTACAGATGACAGCTAAGACCTACATAATCTGTGGAAATGAAAATCTTCACATCTGTCTCATCATAGCAACCAGGAGAAGAGCATGAATCCATTCTAAGAAACAATGAGAGATGTTGTAAACTAAAAGGATTGAGTGCACTTCATTACAGGCTCTTTAAATGTCTTTGAAGACGTCTGCGTTTTACTTTTCTATCTGCCCCACATTCCAGGTTCCTTAGAAGTGTCACAATGAACCCCAGGCTCTTTTCTGGGAGGAAGAAGACTGACATCAAGAGAGAGGTGGTGGAGAGAAATTGGACTTTTGTCACCCACATGATCTTCCCCATTTCACATGACTCTATGGTCCTAATTTTTTCCAAAGCTGTGCAAAATTACTCTTGGGAATCTCAATAATCCAGTTACCTCTGTAGAGTCAAGCAAACATTACAAACATGTCATAGGAAATTGGCTTGTCTAGGCTGCTGGTTCTGTTCAATGGTGAGCACTTGCCTACCACGCACAAGGCCCTGGGTTTGGTCCGTAGCACAACCAAAATATAAAAAAATGAATGGATGAAGAAACTGTGGTACATATTATACACAATGAAATATTACTCAGCCATAAAGAAGAATAAAATTATGGCATTTGCAGGTAAATGGAAGAAGTTGGAGAGTGTCATGCTAAGTGAGATTAACCAATCCCAAAAAACCAAAGGCCGAATGATCTTTTTGATAAGTGGGTGATGATGCATAATGCGGGGTGGAAGGGAGGCAAGAATGGAGGAAGGATGGATTACATAGAGGAAAGGGAGGGGTGGAGTTGAGGTGGGGGTGTAAGAATAATAACAGAGTTCGAGACAGACATCATTGCCCTGTGTACATGTATGATTGCACAGACAGTATGACTCTACTTAGTGCACAACCAGAGAAACAACAGCTATACTCCTTTTGTGTACAATGAATCAAAATAAATAAATTTTTAAAAATACTGATATATTTTTAAAAATTTTAAAAAATACTGATAATCAAAAAACAAAACAAAACAAAAAAACAATAAAAAAAAAGAAAGCAACTGGATTGTCAGAATAAAAACGAGGTAAGCAGAGTAGAAAATGTTTTCCAGCTAAGAAACCTGGTCAGCCTTCATACCAGTTGGGCATTTTACTTACTGTTTTAAATAAGACAGACGAGATGACTTTCTGTCTTCTCTGATATTACTCAGAATTTCTACATTCAGGATTTTTTATATTAAAGAGATACTTTGCATAACTGCTTTGTGTAAAATTAAATAAAATATAAATCAAATGTCATAATTTTTTTAAATTGTCATGTTAAAACGATTATCACAAAATTTCCCCCACATGAATCTTTTGTCAGAAACTTTTGTCATATTTTTTAAAAGAAATAAAGGGTGAAATAACACAATTTGGATTTGCTTCGAGATCATCCAGGACTCAATGGGGAAGGGATGCTGTGGAGAATGAAACAAGATTGTCCATGGGATGTTAATTGTAAAGAGCTTCACCTTTATGCGGGCTTATTATATTATCCTCTCTATGTTTGTATTTGTCGAAGTTATTCTTCCATGAAAAGTTGAAAATAAGAAGCAAAACTTCAAAATTGTACTTGAGACTCCTTACAAAAAAACAGAGACCAACAGTAAATAAGACGGAAAGGTAGACTTATCACTTTACTAAGGAACACTGGACAGGCGTCAAGGTGATTCAGAAATTTCCAGCAATTTCTCCACCTAAAGTGTTCTGAATCCCCAGGGAATCGGGCTCTTTTGTCCTCTCCTGTCAAAACTGTGAAGGCTGATGGGTGTGTCAGTCACCCCTGAGAGTGGCACTTTGGGGAATAACATCACTGTGTCAGCCAGTGCCAACTGGTGCTCATGCTGTTCTAGTATTCTCCAAGGTCTTGTCAATCAGCAGCTGCACTTCTGAGAAGAATTTAAAACCAAACCCCAGTGGCAACTCTCCTTGCCCTGATAATCTAATAATGGGGTAGAGAAATAGCAAGAAGCAAAGAGGAAGGCTGTTCACCTTCTATTGACCTTCATGTTCTGGGTCTGAGGCTGGCTACTTGCCTCTTTTAACTTTAATCTTTCAGGGCTGACGAATGAATATATTCATTCTAGAATTATCTATCAAGTGGTGTAGGGAACTCTGCCAGATGTTCACCAGGATACGCAGAAGCATCAGCATTCCCTCTTCTTCTAAAGAGCCACAACCAAGTTAGAGTTAGATACACAAAAGTGAAATAAGTTTAAAAGGCAAGGCAGTGTGGGACGTATGCCCACTGATTAATATAGATATCAAATATTGTAGAAATGCAGAGTAGGGAGGGAAGGACCCATAGTTGAGGTGGTCATTTGAAAAGCTTCACTGAGAAAATATTTTAATGGCAGCTTTAACCTTCTACAAATTAAAGGACTAAGCCACAAGCACACACTGCAGTAGAAAGAGCAGGAGACCCGAGTTAGACCCACCTGCCTTCCAAGTCCAGCTGCTATCTCTGAGCCCCATTCCCCAATGTATAAAATATGCGAAGCTGTTTAAAGTATATAAAATACATAATAACCCTGAGGGAAATGCCTGTAACTAAATAGGACACAGGATAAAAATTAGTAAACAAAAATTACAGCCAGATTATAGAGACTTTGGGCATCAGACCAAGGGATTTAGACTTAATTCTATGGATGTCCAGTGCTTTAAACAGAGATGGTCATTGCAAAAGCAGTATTTGGGGAAATTATTGCAGCAATTATGCAACCTGATTGAGAGGGTAGATTAATAAAAAGAAATTCATTGGGAGGCTAATGCAATAGTTGAGCACATGGAATTAAGGGCTCAATCTAGAGTTATGGCCAGCGATAAATTTACCATGAGCTAATGAAAGTTTCACAGCCTCTTCCAAGGTCTCACAAAGACTCCTCAAAAACCCTAACATAGTCATGTGATTTCATCAAATTTGCAAAAATAAGATATCAGTTGGTTAAAAGCTCTGAATCTTCCTGCCCTTACTTTCCTTCCATATTGCTCTCTTCTGCTCTGTAATGGCAATGCACACTATGTGAATCAGACCAAGGGGAATGTGAGTTGGAGAGAGATCTGGTTTATAGTTAGTGAGGTATGTTTATGTGGTTTCCAGTCACTTTCCCGGATAGGTAAGCTATTGCTATCTTTTTGCAGAAATGGTTTTAGAAGTATTCCTTTGCCCCTGTACCAGCTCACATGTAAATGCAAGCCCACCAGTTGTACTGCAAGGCTCCTGACCCCAGATGTGGCAGGCAGTAGAGGAGAGACAGTGAAATGAATGGAACTGAAAGCAAAGCTAGAGGAAAAAATTTCCCACCATTAGATGTATAAAATTGGCAATAAATGATTTGGTTCCCACTGATAGTTAATCAAAATAGATGTTCTCTCCTGTCAAGAATATATTTCACAATACATCAGATACAATAAAACTGTATACCTGCATCATAATAATAAACACACTGTACTTTGTCTCTTTTTATGTTAGAATTGTAAAAAAAATAAAATTTATCAGAATTCCTAGGTTCACAGAACACATGTCCCATGTCTAAAGGAGCTTATTTGTAAAAGTAGAGATTTTTCCACAGATTTAAGAACAATTTACATGACATTGCCAATAATGAAATGTAACGCTGAAAGAAACTTTTCTAAACTATTAATATTTTTAAATGTCAATTCACCAAGTTAGAGAAAAGACTGAGTTGTCTTTCTATTCTTCTTACAGAAAAATATTACTCAAGTTTATAAAGATATCATCAACAATGATATAGTCAAAAAAGTCAGGAAAAATGTGTTGAGGTAGACTGGGTAGTGAACTAATGAAAATGTCGTGGTACTTTTAGGGATTTTCCAGTGTTGGTGGTGGTCTTTGTCAGCTACGATTCCTTTTCCCCAGCCTAAATGAAAATTAATTTCTATGCCTAATTTTGTATTTACTTTTAAAAATTTTGTTTTCTAAAAGAGGACACCCCTCCCCCACAAACCTGGATCTATGGCCACTCATCATTGCAATGAGAATAAAATATAAAGGACAGACAGACACAGAGGCTTTAAAACACCTTAGGGAACCAGACTTGTTACAAAGGAGCTGTGAAGAAGGAAGAGGCCTAACATGGGAAACTGAGGAAAGAAGCATAGTTCAGACCTGTCAGTTGACTTGATGGAGTGTGACAGAAATGTCCACCATGATGCTGCAGCTGGAGAGGGAGTTCAAGCTAAAGACGGCATCCTCCCTGGGATGATATTGAATCAGGTTGGAAAAAGTAATGTAGCACTGACAGTCTTTCCTTTTCCCTCCAGGTCTTTGTGTGTGCTATGGTTTGAATGTGGGTAGTGTCCCCCAGATGTCCCTATGTGAAGGGCTTGGTACTTCACGTGGCACTTTTGAGACATACTGTGGACCTTTAGGAGGTGGGGCCTTATGATATGTCCTTAGTTCATTGCTGGAGGTTGCTCCCAGAAGGGGATTGGGGACCCCTGGCCCATCTTCTTTCTGTCTATCTGTCTGTCTGTCTCTCTCTCTTTCTCTTCTCCTTCAGTTCAGAATGAGTACTTTACTTGGCTATGGGCTCCCTGACGTTGCCATCTGTACCATGAGGTGATACATTCAGCAGGTCTCTTGCCAAGTTTGTGCTATGCTCTTTGAACTTGAACCTCCAAAATTGAACTAAATGAGCCTTTCCTCTTTATAAAGTACTGCCTCAGGTATTTCATTCTAATAACATGAAATTGTCTAATACTGTGTGGTATTTTCAAACTGCAAAGCCATGATTCTGTGGGTTGTTCAAAAGTATTATTGGGAAAATCTTCTCTACCAACTACATGTGGGAAATTCAGGGTCAAGGAAAGTTGGACTTGTTTTCTTAACAAAATTTCTCAGATGCTTTGATGTACTATTTCGCATTATTAATCTCCCAGAGAAAGACAACTTTGTTGACCACAAATGCACTTTTCACTCCTCTTTGGGTATAAGTCTTTTGAAAAAGTGTTCTAGTAATAGATTTGGAACACTAAATTCTAGTGGGGAAAAAAACACAAAAATTAGTAGCCTGGGCCCTCAATGTCCTACTGCTACCACCAGCACTTTCTTTCTTACCTGCAACAAGGTCCTAACTTAGCTTCTTCTCTTTGACCTTATCACTACATTACTCTACCCCAGGCCATTCCCAAAACTCTGGACAAAGTCATCTGTCTAATAAGCAAATCAGACTCCATTACCATTACCATCTTAGTAAGACTTCATCACTTGTAGTAAAAAAATACCCATCCTTAACATAGGAATATGGACATTAAAGTGTCCCTTCTCACGCTGTTGCTCCCATCCATCTATATGGCTTCCATGGGAGCTGCATTAACTCTGGTCTCAGCTGTTTTCTCTTTCCCTGGATCTTTAAATGTGGGACCGAGGGAGACAGTGGTTATGTAACTCTTAGAGTCAAAGGTGTCTGAAGACAGAAAGGAGACAGATGCACAAGTTTGAACCCAGACAAGAGCATGCCAATGGTATTACAGTTCAGATGCCTCTGTGATTCAGCCCCATCCTTGACCTCTATTGAAAATCACCTTCTCACTTGAATTGGTTGGGATGGGCTTCTGGCCCTTGCTACTAAGAGTCCCCATGAATGCAGACAGTTTGAAACTCCTTGTATGATTCAGACCCTCTTATGCCATCCAGACTCATCTTTGGCTACTTTCCACCTCACCTTTCATGTTCATTCAATACCACAAACAGGGCAGGCGCCTCTCACCTTTAAACCCTTCTTTGCACATACGCTTCTCTCTCTGTTTATCCTCTGGTCTCTATTAAGGTGTGTTTTCCTCACAGAGATCCTCCTGACTTCCAAATCTGGGCCATGTGCTTCTCTTAGCTCAGGTCCTCCTCTGAGGGAGTTTATCTCACGGGATGGTCATTTCTTGTTTGTCTCCTTCACTGTGCATTTCTTTACCACAAGCCCTTCTGCGAAGAAGGATCAATAGCTAGAGACCATCATGGTAAGCAAAATAAGTCAAATTCAGAAGGTCAAGAGTCATACATTGTCTCTCATATGCAGAAGCTAGAGAGGAAAATGAAAAAGAAGACTGGGGATGGATTTTCTAAAAATCAAAGGGAGATCCGTGAAGGAAAGACACCAAGGGATGGAAGGCAAAGAGGAAGTGCTAAGGAGCGATATTGGACAAATTATATTGTTACATCTTGTGCACGGGGGAACATGTAACAGCACATCCATCATTATGGACAACTATAATACACCAATAAATAAGATTGTCACTGATCCTTCTTCCCAAAAATGTGGGGGGGAGAAAGAAGGATAAGGGACCATCTTATTTATTTTTCAGTGTTCTCTGCCTAACACATGAGGCACTGTCTAGACTCTCAATATATATATATATATATATATATATATATATATATATATATATTTTGAATGAATAAGTGAAATAATCACTACGTGAACATGCACAAAATAGCAGAAAAGGAATAATGATGTGAACACTCATGAACTCAGGCCCATCTTACTAGTGAGCACTGCTGGAGCCTAGAAACTCCATGTGTGTTCTGTTCTGTTCCTTCATCTAGCCACCCATAACCCACAAAGGTGACCACTGTTCCAGTTTTCTTTCTCATTGGTGTGCTTCTTGTTACATTGTAGCACACATGCAAGTATCCCTAAACAATAAGAATGTGTTGCTTATTTTGAAGTTTATAAAGATGGTAGCCACTTAAATTACACTGCGACTTCAGCTTTCACCAACACAGAACATTTTGAAGCTTCATCCATGCTGATGTGTGTAATGATGGTTCACTCATTCTCATTGCTGTATGGTATGTTGAAGAAACTTAACACCATTGGTTGATCCATTCCATTCCCATTCTTTCAGTCACCCAGCTCCCTAGATTCCTTCCATCTCTATGGCAAATGTTATTTTCCAAAAACTGCACAATTTTCCTCATACCACAGGCTGTTCCCCTATTTGACTATGACACCATCTTACCAGGAAGTAGAATTTAATTGCCCTCTTCTTCAATCTTAATGAGTTTGTGACTGCTTCAACCAATTGAGCATGGCAGAAGTGACACTGTGTGGCTTCTAAGTTGGGCTATAAGTGTGCAGATGATGTGATTTCCATGTTGTTCACTAGAACACTCATGGTCAGAGCTCTGAACCACATGTAAAAAGAATGATTACTCTAAGGCCACCATATTTTAATGAAGCCAAAGCTACAGGAAAAGACCACCCATGGGTACTCTGGCAATTCCAGTCTTCAAATCAGTGCAGCTTAGATGTCAGGACATGAGTGAGGTATCCTGCTGATGATTGCAAACCCTACCCATTGAGTCACTCCCAACCTTTGACTCTCTCCAGTTGAGGTCCCAGACATTTTAGAACAGAGACTAACTAGCCCCCATATGCCCAATCCAAGTTCCTAATCCATGGCACAATAAAATTGGCATTGTTTTAAACAACTAAGTTTTGGGATAATTTGTTGTACAGCTATAGTAACCAGAACAATCTTTAGCAATTATCCTTCCTCTGGGCCTCATATCTACCTAGGAAGGCCCTTGCCTTCAATGTTCTTCTAACTCAATCAAACAATAATGTCCTTTTTTGATACCCACCATAGCTCATTCTAACCAAATCAACTCATAATTCTTTATTGAAATGTTATAAAATTTCTTTATTAAAATCCTTTCTCTGTCCCCACCATCATAGAACTTCAGGCCTCTGCTCTAGGAGAACCACCTGTTAACCATTTGTCACTCATTACAACATTCACCTTCTCCAAGAACTGAATAAATCTATCTAAACCGTGTGTCTCACAGTGTGGTCCACAGACCACCTGCATCAGAAGCATCTGGGTCCTTATTTAAAACACAGATTCTGGGCATCACCCAGACATACTGAACTAGGTCTCCACAATTGAAGCAAGCACCCTAGGTGTATGTTAAGCATTCTAGAGTTCAACAAGTATGAGTCTTCTGGGAATGAGGAGGAAGACGGGGTGGCAGGGGGGATCTAGTCCTTGGTGTAAACTTGAGAAAAGAGACCTGGGAGAACTTAGACAGAAATCCTTTTCTTTTTGCCAACTAAAACAATTAAAGCCCCAGTGTTCTATGTGTCTAGGCCTGCTTCTTTTCCCAGGCACTATAAAACCATGACCCCAAAGTTATACAGCAGATGCTCAGAAAGCATAGCAAATTTTTAACTTAAAATGCTCAATAAACGAATAAATGAATTAGAACTTACTGTTCCAGAGATCATTACAAAGAAATTTTGTTTTTTAGACCATGGTATGGGTTAGTGTCTAGGCTGGGGAATATATTTATAACTTTTAATGATATCTGAACTACATAATGGCTACACCTACAAATGGACATGATTGAATATTCTGGAACTTGCCTTCAGGAAAAGGAATTTCACTAGTGCTAAATAACCCCTGTGTGGTACTGCTCTTCTATAAACATTCTTTCAATTCTGCTTTTCCATTTCCAAAGTTAGGTGTTATATGTTTGTATAGACCCTGCTTCACTTCACAAAGGATTTTGAATATCTGTTCCCCATATATGAATAGAACAAAAAACAAAGTGTTTCTGTACTCAAGGCAACTGTTCCCCAATATCAGGGGGACAAAAGCAAAGAGCCATGTTCTCGTCAACCCTGTTTATCTGAGAAAAGAATAAAATTTGACTACACCTTGACTTGTCAATGAAGCTATATAGTACTGTTTGAATTTCACCTTAGGAAATGCATTTTAGGCCAGGCATGGTGGTGCATGCCTGTAATCCCAGTCGCTCAAGAGGTGGAGGTAGGAGAATTGCAAGTTCAAAGTCAGCCTCAGTAACTTAGTGAGGCCCTAAGCAACTCAGTGAGACCCTGTGTCTAAATAAAATACCAAAAAAAAGGGAGGGGGGCACTGGGTATATGGCTCAGTGGTTAAGTGCCCCTGAGTTCAATCCCCGATACCAAAAAAAAAGCATGCCTAGCTATGTTCTTGTGAACATCAAAGTTCCTCTTTCTCAACCATTGTTTATTGCTTGAATTCTTATAAGCCATCACATAATTTGCATGCAAAAAATAGAAAAACAATAAAGGGAAGGGAAGGAGAGAGGGAGAGGGAAAACCATGTCAAGAGAACCATTGCCTAAGTAGAGACATCTGTCTCATGTCACAAGAGTCCCTGAATTCTCAAACCTCAGGGATGATTCACTAGACTGATGCGTCACTTCGAAGTTTGCCCAGTGTTATTTCTCTTGCACACTCCCTCTTTATCCAGACAACATCCAGCAATGTAAAAATTCTTCGAAGGTGCAGATAAACTATGTTTTCACCAGGGAACCTTGAGATTATGGTTCCTCCAAGTCAAGTTCTCTGTCAGAGAATTTCTCTCTTTTAATGAGACATGAAATAGTTCACTTTGCAACTGTGAGCTATAAAAATAGTAACTACAAAAGCAGCAGAAATGAATTCAATATCTAACAATAAATCATCCTATATTACTTCATTCAATCCTCACAGCAACCCTACAATGTAGGTGAAAAATGAAATAATTATAATTTTTCCAGGCTTTTTACGTTGTGCCCTCGCTTTCTCCTACAACACACTTTCCTTTGATATCTTGTAGCTTTCTCTCAGTTCTTTCAAATATTGACTTGTGTGTCACTGGTTCAGAATACTTCCTTAACTACCCATTAAAATAGGACCTCACCCTCATCCCTCTTACTCAGCTTTAATTGTCTCCATAGTTTTGTCAACTGAAAATAGTGTACTTTTTCTTTACTTTCTGTACTTGAAGGTAAGGTCCACACAGGTGGGAATTTATTTATTTTGTTTGCTACCATTTCCCCAGTCCAGAGTACTTAGCATACAGTAGGTACTCAATAAATAAGGTACCCAATAAATAAATTAATGCATTGCTCCTATTTGGTAAACAACAAGCCAGGAAAAACAGGCTTAAGAGATTTGACCAATGTGGAACATCTAATGAATGGCAGATTAGGGTCTGGATCACAGGTGTTCGTTCCAAGTCCCCTGTATTTTCAGGACCATCACAAAGAAATTGTGCTAATTTGATGTACGCTATTTACTTCACTGGAATTAATTTCTGGAGCAATGTGAGATCTGGGATCCTCTGTTACCATTCATGAGTGTTCCCTGAAGCAAAACTGGATAAAAATTCAAGCAGGTTACATTTACTGATACTGGATGGGACAGTAGGAAAATATCTATACTGTGGCATAGGCAGAGAAATCTAGTAATCTATACCACATTGAGAACTGATGTGCATTTCCTTGAGTGTAATGCTGATTTCCATAGCCCCTAAACAAGCTCTATGCAAACCATTCCCATGTACTCTTTGCCATTGAGCAAATGGTTATTTCTGCTACAATAATAGCATCTTGAGAGATGATGCTATTAAGATAACAAAACCCATTGGCTACTCTCAGTGGTGGACCATTTAGCAACATGACAGGTATGTGATATCACACGAGAGGGGAATAGCCTTTGCAAATGGGCCCATAATTGCTGTGCTTCAGTCTGATTGTAAGTACAGCAATAAAGAAGATCTCACATAACTTTAGATAGTCCTTCCTTTTGACTTTAAAAGATGATCAACATACATCTGATACTAAATACAATTTAATTTGATGCATTCAGAAATAGCACACTGTCCATTGACTTATCCCCTATTAACCAACACTTTCAAACAGATCCTAGAAGTGAAAGCTAAAATTATAAGAAGACTAACAGATCATCCATTGAAAGGCCATCATTTTAAAGGTGAAAATCAGTCTTATCAGTTATACCTAGCCAGGAAATAGGGCAGTCAGGACTAGCACCCCAAATGCTTTCTACTACACACAGTAGGGTTGAATTTTTCACAGAATCTGCATTTTCCCAATAAACCATTAACTGGATGGATTTTGAAATTATGTCCTTGAAGTCTGGCCACATGATGAAGAAATGTTGAATGATTTAATAGATCATTGTGAGGAACATACATTAAATGATGCTTATTAGCATTCTTTGAATAATGGTTGATTTCTGAAAATATATAATGTTAGTAAGGTTATAAATAAAAAACATTATTAATGAAATTATTTTGTTAAGCAGTACAATCAATTTCCTGACCAAGTCTACAGGTATAAGTTTATTTTTTCTGAAATTATGATGTTGGAGCTAATAAAGAATCTGGAAGGCTGGAATATGGATACAGAACTATATCAGCTAGTGCCCATTTCATAGTGATTCATTCATTCCCTTTACAAGAGACTAACCATTTCCCCTGTGGCAGTGTGGGAGACTTTCACTAGTCACTCCCCAACCATTTCCCTTTTTTGAGTGGGCACAGCTATACTACTGTTTTCAGCCCCCATTGGCACTAGCTGCGGCCATGTGCCAGTTCTCACCAGTGGGTGGCCAGCATCAGTGACATGTGCCAGAAAGCCCTCTCTTGTGTGAGCTTCCTTTTACCTCCTTCACCTTCCAACTAACTGCAGAAGATCTAAGGAAATGTTCTGAGCTCCAGGAGATGGCAGAGCCACAAGACAGAAAGAGCCTGGGTCCCCAAGTCACATCTGGAGGAGAGAGAGAGAAGTGCTATGGGAACCCAGCTGAAACACTGAGAAAGACTTTTTTACAAGTTGTGTTATCAGAGACAGACACTGAATTAAGGTTTAAATTGGAAGAAAAGAAAGTAAATTTGCCTTAAACAGAAGAGGAAGCCCACACAGAGCTTCAGATGTGTAATGCTTAGATGAAATTCCAGAAACAAGATGTCAAATGTAGCTGGAGTACAGAGTAAACGTAGGCAAAGATTTGAGTCTTAAGACAAAAATTGAGATGCAGTAAAATTATGAAGAGCCTCTTGTCCCAAGCTGAAGACTTTAGACTTTATCCTACTTTACCCAATAGGCAGTAAAGTCTAGAAAAGTTTCCATAGCTGGATAGTGACATAAACATTACTATCCATTAGAAGGTGAACTCTGGTTCATGCAGAATATCATGCTGAAATACCTTGAAAGGAGAAGCAAATATGAAAGGAGACCAGAGATTAGACTGTTGGGAAAGCTAAGCAAGAAACAATGCAAGTTGATCTAGGATATATCAGAAAAAAACTGATGCAAAACAGGTATAAGAAACCATTCAGGGACCATAAAATGTTCAAGTAGTTGTTAGATGTAAGAAATTATAGATAACATTAACGGCGAAGAGGAACACAAGTAAAGATACAAGTTAGAAGTAAAGTAAAGATACAAGTTAGAAGCAGAGGAACACAAGTAAAGATACAAGTTAGAAGTAAATTTGATTTTAAATATGCTGAATGTGAGGTCCAAACAGGAGAAGCTATCCAGTGGGCAGTTTGCATTACATATGTAGAACTTAGAAAAAAATTCAAAATTGGAGCTTATAAATCTGGGAGTTGGCAACATAAAGTTGATGTTTAAGCCAATGGAGTGGATTAGATCTGCCAAGAAAAGGGTATAGAGTGAAAGGAGGAGAAAGAGGAGATTTCACAGGATATTTGAGAGAGTGGTTAGAGCTGTATAAAAAGCATCAGGAGAAGAAAGCATCATGACAACCAAGAGAGGTGGGACTCTAAGACTCCTCCCTATACAGAGGTCAGACCAGACCCAGCTGGGAAACCAAATATGCTCACCAGCCAGAGAGGAGGGTTACAGAGCCTGGAACAACGTCACACACGGTGGGCATGTTCCAAAGATTTGCCAGACAATGCAAATCTGTCACCAGATGGAATTGGTAAGTTCTGGCTGGCACTCAGAGAGGGAGCAAGAAGTCAAACATCAAGTAAATGCAGAACCAAGAAGTCAGAGGATTAAGACTGGAAAAAGGCGAAAATAAATAAATAAATAAATAAATAAATAGGTCTAGGATTTTTGGCAGAGCTCCTACTTACCAAATTCTGACCAGATGGTAGACTGAGTCAGAATAAACACAGGAGGTCACCAATTGTTTCCAGTAAGAGGAAGCCTAAAGGGCCACTGGGGGTTGGCAATTAGGTGTTCAAGCAATCTTGTTCATTTTAGAAGAAGAGGTCAGTTCATGAAGGCAGGGAATAAAAATATCTTCTCCAAGACTACTGAATGTTAATGAAATGTCCTGTGGAAGCTTGGGCAGTAGAGTAAAAAGAAAACTTTCGTAGGACGTTTGTAGGCTAAGGGTAATAGTCTATTGAAGAAGGAGAAATAAAAGATTGAAAGAACATTATTTAAGGAATCAAGGTGGAAGTCAGATGATATGGGACCTTAAGAAGCTAGTTGTGGAAACAATTCCTTAACTTGCTTTATTATCTTAGTTGGTGCTGCTGAAACAAAACACCTGAGATGGAATAATTTATAAATAATAGAAATTTATTTCTCATGGTTCTGGAGGCTGGGACATTCAAGATTAAGGCACCAGCAGATTGAGTGCCTGGTGAGGGCTGTTCTCTGCTTCCAACATGGCACCTTGTTTCTGGGTCCTCACATGGTAGAAGGCAGATAGGCAAAAGCCCTTCAGCCCTTTCTAAGGTCACTAATCCCATTCAAAAGGGCTCTGCCCTCATGGTTTAATCACCCAATAAAGACTCCACCTTTTAATGCTCTCATATTGCTTATTAAGTTTCAACATATGAATTCTGGAGAACTCATTCTGACCATAGCATTTGTCTCGCCTCATTTATTTTTGAAATAGGAGAGAAATTGAAAGAGCTCAGAAGTGATGACTTATTTTCTTAGTGAAGATTGTGTCATCCATTGAAAGAGTAGAATGTGGAAAATGCACAGGTTTAAAGAGATAGGGAAGTTTTGAAATGGTGGCTGCAGAGAAGGAAGACTGTCCTGGGTGTATGAGTAATTAGATGTACACTGAAGGCCCAGGGCAGGTAGGGTGTCCCAAGGAGATGGGGTGTTTTCTAGAGGTGATTAGAGCCAAAGGTTAAGAACAGGGAAGCAAATAAACAAAGTAAATATTTCACTTGCTGAGAACAAAGGAAAGAAAATGGGTGAGGAATCCAAAAGTGTCAACAAGAGGGTGTTGAAAGGATGAACTAGCCATTCTACCCTGAGCTGCCTCAGGGATAAGGTCATGGTCTAGTATTGTTCCAGCCACAGTGCTTGACACATGAAAGGCGCTCAATAAATGTGGAATGAATGAACAAATACATGCTTGACATTTGGGTTGGTTATAGGGGAAATGAATTGGGAGATTATTAATAGACTGGAAGAGTAGGAAGGATTAGAGAAGGAGGAGTGTGTGATGAGGCTGTGAGTTTTGTGGAAATGAAAAAGTTTAAGAAGAAAAGGAATACAAAGTTGTTAACAGAGAGTCATTTGAAAATTCAGATTTTTCACAGGGGCAGTTCCAAGTGATTCAAAGGTCCAAATTGTGCTCTTGCAAATGGGATTAGTTAAGTGGAATGGGGGCCAATGTCAGTGTGAGGACAGGCCATTAGGTGGCTCATCAGCATATATCATGACCTCACTTAAGATGCCAGCTAAGATGCTGGAATAAAGACCAATATCATAAGCCAAGATCCAACGTCCTTAAGAATTAAGGAGAAATGCCCACAGATAACAATAACAAGAACCTGAATATATCACTGGGAGACTAATACTGCCCCACCTCAAATTCTCATGAGGATCAAGGTAAAGCCTCATCATTTTTTGTTTGGAAAAAAGGGGTATAAGTGTCCTTCAAATGGAGAGATTGTAAAGTGACAACTACCTAAAATTGTCAGGGAGAAGTTGTAGGAAACTAGAATAGTGCTGAGTCCTCTTTAAGAAGCCAAAATATAGTAACAACACCCAGAGTATTGTGGGGAAAATAGTACCCCCTGGAGTAAAGCTGGGTTTCAGTAAAAGGAAACAGCAGAAAAAATCATTTTAGCTACTCATGTTATGCTAAATCCAGAGAACTTTATCTGCATCATCTTGAATTCCCACAGCAACCTTATGAGGTAGATATTATTACCTTCAGATTCCAAATGAGGAAAGAGGGACTCTGGGTAAGTAACTTCCTTTAAGTTGCAGAGTTATTAAAGAGAACAGTCAGGACTTGAACCCAGCTCGGGCAGTTCAAGTTGCAGTCCCCTCGTGCTATGTGATAATACATTCAACCTTGATGTGTTTAGAGCTTTGTAGGGGAATTGAGGGGATAAACATTACAGTGATATGCAAACAACTAGCCAAGGACAGAGACAAAAGGTGAAGAAAAGTAAACTGGAGATCTGTTTATATAAGGCCACCAGAACGGACAGGAGGGATCTGCCATTATGAGGGATGGGACCTGGAGGTGAATGAGAAGAGAGCAATTGAAACTCACCAGCTTTGAGCCCAAACCAGAGCTTTAGTGTTCACTAGTGTGCGGGTTAACTAACTGCTATGTTTTTAGTTTTTATTTCTTTAATTTACATGAACAGCCAAGCAGCAGTCTTCCATTTTAAGAAACACCCTTGAGGAATCAATTAAAAATTCCCATCTCAGAGGACCTTACATATGTATTGTAACAGCTTGGGTTAATTTACTAATTCATCTAATCAGCCTGCCATATTATTAGCCAATTTCCCTAACTCTTGTTATAATTCACACATTAAAAAGGAAATGTCTTCAAATTATCCTTCTGCAATATTAGAGGGAATGTATAGACACATTTCTTTAAATGACTGGTCACGACTTTAATGTATTTTATGGAGGACAATTGATTAAATCGTGTTGCTAAAGTATCCAGGGTGTTTGAAAACTGCTCTTCCAAGCATTTTGAGTGTTGTTTTTATGATTTTATTTGTGCCCTTTTTTTATTTGAACAAATCCTTTATATATAGCACTGATATGTATCGGTCAGGTTCGAAATGACTCATCAAAAATTCTGAGTTAGAGAATTTAGAATAAAGCAAGTTATTATTTAGGATAAATGCTGTGAAGCCAGGGCAGTTTTCACAGCCAGAGATTTTGAGACATGCAAGGACTTTTATGTAACCCAGATAGGAGGGGCAGTTTTGCTTCTTACTAATGGTGGTTGATGGGAAACATGCAGCCTTCCAAAGAAAAATCCCCCAATTCTTCCCATTAGACTTCTTTTGCTATAACACTCCCCCAGCCCTTTCTCTCTGTCCTCACTTGGACTCTCAGAAACCCTGCCTATTGTCCTCTGTAATTCAGCTCTTCTCACCATCCCTTAGAATGCAGGGAGAATTAATTTTTTAGAATTGCCCTCCAACATAAATAAGACACTTATACCAAACTCTCATTTTACTGACCAGAACCACCCACCATACTGTTTTCCATCATGTAACTTTTGAACTTCCTTTCAACTCTAAGTTTCAATAATTTAGCTGCTCTGTGGCTCATGATGAATTTGGGCATTGATACAGAATGGCCTAAATAAAATTATAATAATGAGAACAATTTGGGGTGAGGGCACATCACATCTCTACTTTTATTTTTGTTGTTTCGTTTTAATTAATAAATTATTTATTTATTATATTCAGCATGATGTTTTGACATGTGCGTATGTTATAGAATGGCTAAATGGAGCAAATTAACATATTTGTCTCATCATAGACATATCACTTTTTGTGTGTGGTGAGATCATTTAAAATCTACTCTTCCAGCAATTTTCAAGTATACCATACATTGTTATTAATTATAGTTGCCATATTGCACAACAAATCTTGTGAATTTATTCCTCTCATCTTGCTGAAATTTTGAGTCTTTTGACGAACACCTTCCAAATCCTCCCTCTGACTGCTAGCCCTTCACAATGCCTTTCTATTCTGCTACCATGAGTTCAACTTTTCCAGATTCCAAATGTGAGACCGCATGGTATTTGTCTCTCTGTGCCTGACTTATCACACTTAACATAATGTTCCCCAGGTCCATGAATGCTGTCAAAACTAACAGGACTTCCTTCATTTTAAAGGCTGAATGATATTCTATTGAGCATCCATATACCACATTTACTTAATTCCTCTCTCTGTTGATGGACATTTAAATGGATTCCATATCTTGGATTTTGTGACTAATCTAATGCTGCATTAAACATGGGCATGCAGATATCTCTTTGAGATACTGACTGTATTTCCTTTGAATACATACTCAGAAGTGGGGTTTCTGGATCCGGTGGTAAGTATACTTTTAACCCTTGAGGCTATCCCAGTAACTATTTCTACCAATGATGCAGAATGGTTCCCTTTTTTCCACATCCTTACCAACACCTGTTATCTTTTGACTTCTTGATAATAACCATTTTTGTAGGTGTAAGATGAATTTAATTTGCATTTACCTAATGATTAGTGATCCTGAGTATTTCCATATGTTTGTTCTCCATTTGTATGTCTTCTTTTGAGAAAGGTCTGTCTTGCTTATTTTTTAATTGGGTTATTTGTTTTCATGATATTGAGTTGTTTTGAGTTCCATATATATTTTGTAATATTATATTGAATATTATTATATTATGGATAATATTTGTAAACCAAATATTCAAATATTTTATACCCCTCTGTAGCTTTTCTCTTTCTTGTTTTCCTTACTCTGCAGAAGCTTTGTATTTTGCTGTTAGTGCCATTTGTGGTTTTCCTGTTCTGTTTTTGTTTGTTTTGTTTTGTTTCTATTTTGATTTTGATGATTGTGTTTTGGGGATCATATCCAAAAAAAAAATCTTTTCCCAGACCAATGTCATAAACATTTCCCCCTGTGTTTTCTTCTAGTAATTTTACAGTTTCGATTCTTGCATTTAAGTCTCTAGTACTTAGTGAGTTGATTTTTCATATGGTGTGAGAAAAGGGTCTAATTTCATTCTATATATGGATAACAAGTGTCCCCCATTTATTGAATAGATTGTCTTTTCCTTGTTGGGTAATTGTCAAAAATTGTTTAACAATGCCAGGCGTGGTGGCACACACCTGTAATCTCAGCGACTGAGGCTGAGGCAGGGGGATCTCGAGTTCAAAGCCAGCCTCAGCAACTTAGCAAGGCCCTAAGCAACTCAGTGAGACCCTGTCTCTAAATAAAATACAAAATAGGGTTGGGGATGTGGCTCAGTGGCCGAGTGCCCGAGTTCAATCCCCAGTTCCAAAAAAAAAAAAAAAAAATTGTTTAACAAGTGCATGAATTTGTTTCTGGTCTCAACTCTGTTCCATTGGATACATATCTGTTTTATGCTAATTCCATACTGTTTTACTGTAGCTTTGTAATACATTTTTAAATCATGTAGTGTAATGCCTCCAACTTTGTTCCTTTCATTCAGGATTGCTTTGGATATTCAAGGGCCTTTTGTGATTCCCTACAGATGTAAGAATTGTTTTTCCTATTTCTGTGAGAAATGTCATTAGGATTGGATTGGGATTGCATTGAATCTGTTTATTGCTTTGGGTGGAATGAGTACATTAATAAAATTAATTCTTCCAATCCATGAACACAAGTTATCTATTTAATTGTGTTTTCTTCATCAATGTTTTATAGTTTGTAGCATTCTTATATTTTACCTCTATAGTTAAATTTATTTCTAAGTTTTTTTGTAGCTATTGTGAATAAGATTATTTTCTTGATTTTTTGTGAATAGTTTGTTGTTAGCATATAGAAAAGTTACTGATTTTTCTATGTCAATTTTGTATCTGACAACTTTACTGAATTCATCTCCTAGTTCTAACAGCTTTTGGATGAATTCTTTAGAGTTCAATATATATATACACACACACACATATATATTATATGATCATATGGAACATGACTCTATATATAAAATCTTGTTCCATATGATCATATAATCTATCAACAGATTACAATTGAACTTCTCCTTTTCAGATTTAATGTTTTAATTTTTTTCTCTTGCCTAATGATTTGCCTAAGTATAGGACTTCCAATACTATTTTGATTGGAAGTGGTGATTGGTTACCCTTCCCTTGTTGATGATCTTAGAAAAGCTTTCAGCTTCTCGCCTTTGATTAAAATGGTAGCTTGGGCTTGTCCTATATGGCCTTTCTTGAATACAGGTACATGCCTTCTACACGTAACTTTTTGACAGTCTTTATCATGAAAGGGCTTTGAATTTTATCATATGCTTTTTCTGCATCTCTCAAGATGATCGTATGTGTCCGTTCTGCAAAGTAGTGCATCATGTTTATTGATTCATGTATGTTGAACCATCTTTGTAACCCAGGAATAATCTCCCCCTTTGGTGTTGTGCTTTGGTTTGGGGGTGATGCTAGTCTCATAAAATGAGCTTGCAAGTTCTTACGTCTTCTAAGTTTTTTTGAAGAGTTTGAAAAGGATTGTTATTAATTCTGTAAATGTTTGACAGAATTCAGCAGTGAAGCGATCAGGTCCTGGGTTTTTCTTTAATGAGAGTTTTTTTTTTCTGATTAAATATCCTTGTTCCTTATTAGTCATATCTCTGTTCTGATGGAGCAAACCTTGACTGATCTGAAATGCCCAGGTATCACAGAGACCTGATGACTATTTATAGCATCATGGACACATCCATAGTCAATTGTGCAAACACCTGCTTAATTGCTTGACTTTAGTGAGTGTGTGGAACTGCTGAGTCTCTTCTCTTTTTGGTTTTCAATTTCTAATTGTTTAATATATGAAACATGACAATCAAGCATAAAGCCACTTTTTTATGGTTCTACACAGATATGTGAATGTTTTTTATACTATAAATAATTCTAAAGAGTTACTGAAAGGTAGTGACTATCAATCTGATATATACAGAGCCTTGAAGTGTTCAACATATAGTTTTAAAATGATAGTACATATAGAGGTGCGGTGTAATGAGTTTATGTCTTCAAGTCCTAAATTTCTTGATTTCACAGAGCAAATTGAGGACAATGGAGTATTATCAAATTACAATACATTTGTATCTGTTCGTTACTGATTTAGCTCATGGCAATGTAGTCTAAGCTCTGCTGGACATCGTTTCACATCTCAGTTGGGCCTCTTCATGCATCTGTGGTCAGATGCAAATCTGCTTCAGGTCAACTCCCTTCATCATGGCTGAGCTTGCATACATGTAAGGGGCCTCGGTTAGAATAACTGGGCTGATGTGGTTATTGTGGTCTTATCTTGGAGCTCTATAGCCAGGGCTTACCTATGTGACTGAGGAAGGGATCCCAGAGAGAAAAGTCTGTATATTTTCTAAAGCGCCAGGCTGGGTAGCATGCCATGACTTTGGCCACATTCTATTGGTGTAAATGTATCACAAAGTGAGCTCCAATTAAAGGGGTAAGAAGCTAGGCCCTGTCTACCTCTGGATGAGCAGATCTGTAAGATCCCATTGCTAAGAGCATAAATACAGGAAGATATGAAGTATAGCCATTATATTTGTCTAGTCAGTGCTTGGCTTCACTGAAAAAATTGTTTGACTAGCTAATGAATTCAGGAAGTGCAAATGACCTTCCACCCTAGGATTATCTAAATAATCAGGGAGAGCAAACTAAGTAAATTCTTCACTCCTATTAAATTCTATTTTACAAAAACAACACAGAGTTGAAATCTTAGAAAAAATGTACCCAGTCCTTTCTGTCCTTATACTCTGGACTGGTAGGCATTTCACTGTAGACTGTGGGTTTCCTTATCCTTTCCTGAAGGCAATGTGGAGGAAGTATCAGCAGTGCTGGATATGATACAAATCTGACTCTAAAAATCTCTAAGTGAACATCTTAATGCAACTTATTCAGCTTCCTGGAAGGAGGTCTTGCACTTTTATCACACCGGTTTAAAAAAATAAAGTACACTCTAAAACAGTTCCTTGTAACAGGTAATGGGATCCCTGGTTCTTCAGTCTATAATTTTTCTTAAATACTGTTTGAAAACAGTGTTTCATTAAGTGCCCCATGATAAGTAATTTGTTCATATTAGTTTTGAAATTGTTTTCATTCTCATTCCTATGATAGCAAGATAAAACTTGAAATCAATTTTTAAGAATCCATTTCTATACCACAGAGTTTTATTCATCCTATTTTGTGCCTGACAGCAGCGTTGAACTGGTAATGCAAAACCACAAATGTCTATTTACCTACTATTTGAAGAGTTCATTTGCTATCGCTTTTTGAACACACAAAAAAATTGAAATGTACTTTTCTAAGTAGCTTGTCTTATATGCTTGTCATTTTTGAAATTTCACTCTATGGATTTTTTTCTTCTAGTCTCCAGTTTTATGTGCTTGTTTTGTTTTTATTTTTGTTTTAACATCCAGATTTAGTTCTAATGATGCTGAATTCAACAGACAGATTTCTTTCCTCAATGTTCAGATGTGAGGAGATACAGTGACATTTCTTGGATTTTTTGATGGACACTGAATTATATAGGAATGGAGAGTAGCTGTTCACTAGGGCTTTAATTAGGATCTCACCGTTCATCTAGTTGTCGTAATAATTAAATTCCATTTAATGTAATATAATAAGTTTGCCAAACTGGCTGCTGACTTGTGAATTTATTAATGTATTAAATTCTTTCACCTTTAACAAAGAGAGCAATAAACCCTATTTATTACATAAATAGATGTTGATTACTTTTACTTTACTTGAAAATAGTTGGGTCCCCATCAGATATATCACATTAGAAAGAAACAACTAAAACATCAAGCATAAAACAAAACCTGGTCTCAAGATTTAAATATTTATATATATAGATCCCTACAATTCAGCTTTACAAGACAGTTTAATTTTATCTGCTTATATACAGTGTATTTTAAGTGAAAAGAAATTTATTTCAAAGAAATAATTTTCAATTAAATATAGCACTTAAAATTAGTTTAACATAAGAAACTATTTTTCCTTATTACAAATTATTTTAGGATGAAGCATCTCAATCAAAATGAGAACATCCGAAGTTGTTATCTCAAAATAAAATGATAAAGAAAACTTTTGAGATCAGCATAAACCACTTTCTCCTTTTTCAGACTAGACAACTGGGTCTATACAACAGACCAAAAACTTTTAAAAGTCTGAGGCTGGGGCAGGGGTTGTAGAAATAATGAAGGGAGAAAGAAGAGAGGTCTTAGAAATAGCAATTAATGTAAACAGATATTCCAATAAAGAAAGCAATTACTTCAATTTACAAATAATGGGGTTTGCGCTCTGTCCTCTGGGGAGTTTTTTATACTGACTTCAGGGCAATAGGCATGATTAACTATACTGATGAAATAATGCCCACTCCAAATCTCTGTATCCATTCCTCATAATTTAATTAAAATTTTTTATTGTCAGGATATCATCCTTTGATATGTAACTTAAAAGTAATTAATACATTAATGATGGCACTGTGAATTTTATTCTTTAATAGTAACTGCTTATTTTTATGACATGACAATCTCTTAAAAAACACAACTTCAAGTCCACATAAAATATGCAGATTTCTATATGCAAGAGATAAGCCAACTAAACAATCACAATGACTTTGAACTCTTCATCTCAAAGATGCATAGGGTGCATTTTTTATAAGTTGAAATAATAAATAATAGATTGGGTCTAAAAGTAATTTGTGTTTTTGCTGAGCCATCTCCTCCCAAAATATCTGGATTCTGAGTCTCTAATACATTACGCAGTGAATCGTATTCCTAACTCTAACTCCTGTGTGTGGGCAAAGGCAAACCTCCGTAGTTTGTGTTTCCCTTAAAAGTGTTTGTCTTTTCTTCCTGTCAACTAAAATAGTTATCTCTCCATTGAGAACCCAGAAAAAGAAGACGACGTTAGAGATTATGCAACATTCTGCTCCATCCATTCCTGGTTGCCAGCCACTTTCGGATTTATTAAAATATGGAGTTTCATTCAAAACAACTAATTCCTTAACTCTTATCTAAATTTTGTAAGAAAAAAATTTATAAAGACTTAGGCAACTGTCTGCCCTGCCTCCTCATTCTGAGTGGGGCGTTTTCTCAGCCAGCAAACTGAGCTATAATTTGCTACAATGATAAGGCAGGCAAGCAGGCTTGCTTTTCTCTGTTTTCTTTTTCTTTTTCTTTTCTTTCCTTTTTTTTTTTTTTTTTTTTTTTT